>SZWC01010223.1:0-21012 GCA_023375785.1 Penium margaritaceum
GTCCGCTCGAGCCCCCTCTCGGTCTCCAGCACTTGACGATCCGGCTATCATTGCCGTTGGCCCAGAGATATCGCCTGTGCTGCCCACTTCACACCCTACAGACACCACGGCCCTCACGCCTCCTCCTACGTCATCGTCTGTCCCTGCTAGCACCCCCGCTCAGGCGTCTGATTCAGTCCAGCCCACGCCTGTCCCTGCTAGCACCCCCGCGCAGGTTTCTGCCCCAGTCCAGCACACGTCTGTCCCTGTTTCGCCTGACACTCTTTCCGTGTCCGGGCCGGCCTTACCCGCTGGCACACCCGGCTCTGGGACCCCACACACACGTCTCCTCGCGCGGCATCCCCAGCTGCCTCGTCTCAGTCCACACCTGCTGCGGTTGTTCCTGACCCCGTGGACGTGCTTGTCCCTGCGCCTGCTGCGCGTCCCTCGACCTCCGGTTACTCTCGTGAGCCTGGTGGTCGCCTCCGACCACTGGATTCCGGAGCTCAGCGGGTGTCGGGTCCTGGACCCAGGCGCCCCACTCGCGGCATCGCGAGCGGTGATCCAGGCACAAAGGCCCTAGGCCTGAGTGCCCGCACTGAGCTTTTAGAGGTACACCCAGCGTGCCCCATCGGGCACGATCTGGTCACTCGCGAGTTTCATATCGCCTGTGACGCAGCAGCCGACCTCATGACTGTCAGGCCTGACACTGTGGCGTCTGCACTTGCCACGCAGAGTTCTCCCTCTCTGGCCCCTGATCCGGGCACATTGAGGGAGGCCCTCTCAGCGCAGGATTCTGATGCCTGGCGAGCTGCTTGCGAGGATGAGCTTCGCGCTATCCGAGAGCACGGAGTCTATGAGCTGGTCGATCTTCCCCCTGGGAGGAAGGCGATTCAGGTCAAGTGGGTCTTTCGCAAGAAGGTGAAGCCTGATGGCTCACTGGAACGCTACAAGGCCCGCTTGGTCGTCAAGGGGTTCTCTCAGATTGAGGGAGTTGACTACACTGACACCTTTGCCCCTGTCGGCCGCATNGCACATTGAGGGAGGCCCTCTCAGCGCAGGATTCTGATGCCTGGCGAGCTGCTTGCGAGGATGAGCTTCGCGCTATCCGAGAGCACGGAGTCTATGAGCTGGTCGATCTTCCCCCTGGGAGGAAGGCGATTCAGGTCAAGTGGGTCTTTCGCAAGAAGGTGAAGCCTGATGGCTCACTGGAACGCTACAAGGCCCGCTTGGTCGTCAAGGGGTTCTCTCAGATTGAGGGAGTTGACTACACTGACACCTTTGCCCCTGTCGGCCGCATGACTTCAGCTCGAGCTCTGTTCGGTGTAGTGGCTCAGCATGACTGGGAACTACACCAGATGGATGTGAACAACGCGTTCCTCCATGGCTCTCTGGATGAGGAGATCTACGTGGCTCAGCCACCAGGCTTTGAGGACGGTGACAAGGTCTGGCGCTTGCGCAAGTCCTTGTACGGCCTCAAGCAGTCTCCACGGTGTTGGAACCGGGAGATCACGGGCACCTTGACTCGTGCAGGATACGTACAGAGCGAGGCTGACCCCTCGCTGTTCATCCTGCCGACACCCGAGCGCCTCACCGCCATCCTGGTCTATGTCGATGACCTTCTGATTGCGTCTCCGTCCCTGGAGGCCGTGAAGGAGGCCAAGGCTGTCTTGCAGACCGCCTACAGGATGAAGGACCTCGGTCCTGCATCGGTGTTTCTCGGTATGGAGATTGTACGTGATCGCAGGCACCGGACACTGTTGCTGCATCAGGCCAGATATGCACGAGTCGTGGGGGAGCGCTTTAGCGATCTCCTTGGTGCAGTGCCCACTGCCTCCACACCCATCACACCTGATGGGCAGGATGCCCTGAAGGTGGATGACCCTACACAGTTGGGGGAGACAGTGGACGTGACCTTGTACCTCCGTCTTATTGGATCTTTGATGTACCTGGCCACGACCACGCGCCCCGATATCGCGTTCGCCGTCAACCTCCTCGCTCAGTTCTCGCAGGCTCCACGTGCGAGAGCCCTTCATGCGGCTGTGCGAGTGGTACGGTACGTGATTTCCACGCCGTATCTAGGACTCTGCTTTCGTCGGCAGTGTTCGGTGGTCCTTGACGGCTACACTGACAGCGACTGGGCTTGGAGCCCTGACGGGCGCAGTCGTACCGGCTACGTGTTTCTGCTCGGTGGTACCGCTTTGTCTTGGTGAAGCGGGAAGCAGGGTTGCATTGCACGTAGCTCGTCAGAGGCAGAGTACGTGGCTTTGGGGGCAGGAGCTGCTGAGGCAGTTTGGCTGCAGCGCCTGTTTCTTGAGCTTGGACAGTCAGTACCCGCCATTGTGCTGCGTTGCGACAACCAGAGTGCTCTCGCCATCGCGGAGAACTCTGGTGTTTTTCATGCTCGCACAAAGCACATTGCGGTTGAGCATCACTTCGTTCGTGATCTGGTGGAGCGACGCGTGATCTCCATCATGTGGGTTGGCACTGACTTGCAGCGGGCTGATTTCTTGACGAAGGCACTTGCACGCGGAAAGTTCCTGGTGGCCATTCGTTCTGTTGGGCTTCGCCCCGTGCGTGACAGTGGTTGAGTGTGGGATGTACGTTGCCGTCTCATCTGAGTGTGTCATTCACTATGTGGTTGTACCAGTGCTGCACGCGTATGGACATGCGTACCATCGGGTCATGGGGGAGTGTTGTGCTTTGTGCAGTTCCTGTACAGTTTACTGTGACCACTCGGCCGTGTCCATACTCGTGCAGATCCCTGAGGCAGGCGGCCCTGGTGACACCGGCGCGACGACAGGCGGCGGACTACCCGTCTGGAGCTGACCGACCACTGTTCCAGAGCCCCAGATGTCACCGGGACTCCTTGCTGTGACTTCTACGTCTTGCAGGCGCTTTTCGGCGGACTGGGCATGAGGCCCATTTGCATGTTTTTGCATTACACACTCACTGTCAGTCGATGGATGCATGCATGTGACCAGTCGTTGCGTGCGTCTTTTGATTCTGCATGTCTAGGTTCAGACGGCGTAGGATTCTGACATGTGTGCGCAGAGTTACGGCCAAAACAGTGGTTTTGGGCCGGTTTAAGGACAGTTCTTGGACTGCCGCGTGCGACACCCGCCGTGCGCCGCGGCAGGTATTTATGCCCTGGACCTGTCAGTTGTCATCTCTCTCTGCATTTACTAAGCTATTGAAGCTTATGAGACTTTGCGCGTCTCCCTAGCCTGATCCTTGCTGTTTCCTGCACCTGCCTGCTTGCTAGTGCGTCAGCTGACTGGACAGTGTCGCCACGTCAGCAGCAGCAAGGCTAGGAAGCTTCCTAGCAGTTTCTCACCTACGACAGTGCCGGCGAGACACCGTCCATGCGTTCTGGCAACCATGTGGGCTTGTCATGAGGTAGGAGAGTTTTCTCGGTGGGTTGAGACCCGCACACCCGGTTGAGTGTACCAATGCGACGAGGAGACCCGATGGCTATTGTGGGGCTTCTGATGTTCGGAAAGCCGTCTCTGATGTCTGGACGTTGATGCCGAGATGTTTTGACACTGCTCATGTTTTCTCGGTGGTCGAGACCCGGGCACTCGGAGAGTTGTTCCGGTGCCTCGAGGAGACCACCTTTGTTACTCTCGTGGTGTATGCAGTGTGTTCTCCCTGTTGACTCATTTGGGTTCAGCACGGGTGACGGGCCCCGGTGCGGTTAGGTGCCGGCGCCCCTATATAAGCCCGCTAGGGACTCATTTGTAAACTCTCCTTGGTCTTTGTATTCAGCGTTCCAGACTTAGCCAAATTCTTGCCGTCTTGCATCGCACTCATACACAGAGCTCATGTTCGTGCTTGCATGGGCCTGCATGCCCTAAAATTATTTTCCAATTTGGTATCAGAGGAGGGCGTGTGGGGGGCGTGTGAGCAGCAGAAGCAGCAGCAGTGGGCAGAACGTTAAGAGAACGCGCCACGTGGCGCCACGCCGGCAGCAGCGTGAGGGAGCGCAAAGCGAGTGCACGTGAACGCCACAGGGGCGGTGAGCCGCGCACAGCAGCAGCAGTGGCAGTAGCAGCAGTAACAACAATAGCACACGTTGGCAGTAGTAGCGTGCACGAGCAGCAGCGATGCAGCACTAGCTTGCAGCCGTGGCAGCAGTGAGCAGCAGGAGCGAGCAGAAGCAGCAGCGTGTAGCAGCAAGCAGCGACACAGCAGTAGTAGAAGCAGTAGCAGCAGCCGCAGCAGCTTTAGCAGCAGCAGCAGCAGCAGCCACAACAGCAGCAGCAGCAGCAGCCGTAGCAGCAGCAGCAGCAGCAGCAGCAGAAACAACGTGCAATGGCGTGTAGAGCGAAAGAAGAAGAAAAAAAAAAGGGCAGCAGCAGATTAGCAACAGCAAGCAGCAGTAGCAGCTGCTGCGTAGAGCAACAGCAGTAGCAGCAGCAGCAGCAGTAGCAGCAGTTGAAGCAGCAGCAGCAGCAGCATCCGCTGCAGCTGCACCTGCTGTTGCATCTGCTACTGCAGCTGCGAGGAGGGCCTCGCAGCCCTCCTCTGAGGAGGGGGGCCTCTGAGGGGGCCTGTCGACCCCGTCCGCACCCCCCCTCTCCCTCGTTTCTCCTTTTCTCAAGGGGGTCCTCAGAGGGCCCCGCCGAGACCCTCCGAGGGGCCCTTCGGAGGGGCCCGTTGCCCTCGCGGGTCCCCCTCGGCCCCGTCGGCCCCGTCGGCCGACCGACGGAGGGGCCGAGTCAGAGGGGCGGACGGGACCCACCCCCCCCCTCGCTCCCTCCTCCCCCCACACCCACTCGCTCACTCCCTCGCTGAGCGAGCGAGCGAGCGAGCGAGCGAGCGAGCGTCCACGGGAGGAGGGCCGGACAAACCGGACAGCTCCCCCCCCCTGTCCTCACCTTATTTTATCCATTCGCCCACCATCCGGGCAACCGAGAAAAAGGGGGGGGGGCGAGTAATAATACTCCGAAAAGGGGTATGCTTGAAAGAGAGTGAAAAAAAGGAGAAAAAGCAATTGAAAAAAAAAAGGGAGGGTGAGGGCGCGAAAGGAGAATATAACAAAAACAAAAGGGGGGGAGGAAAAGATGATTTCAACCAAACGTACGGGACCATCGAGTAGCCCGTTATCTCACCGACAGCTGCACTTGCAGCAACCATTGCAGCATCAGCGGCGGTTGCAGCAGCGCTTGCAGTTTCACCCTCTGCACCAGCAACGGATTGTGTTGTCGGCGGCGATTTCTGCTTCGAGACGTGTCGTGGACAGGCGTCTCTTGGGGCCCGTGGATTGGTGCGCGCACTTCACCCCGTAGGATCGCCGGCGGATTCAAGTCTTACCGTCTCCGAGGGCTGGGTCGTCTACCGCTTGGAGCAGCAGCCACACCTGCAGCCGCCACCCCTTCTCGTCTTGGAGCAGTCTTTGCTCCATTCGTTGCAGCAACATTGGTCGTCGCAGCTAGTCTGACTCTCGTCTCTGGGTGTGCTGTGGTAGTGCAGCTCTTCCCGTCTGGTCATGTTTTCTGACCCGGACGCCGTGACCTCCAGGAGTGTTAGTACCTGCAGACATCATTCTCTCCCGTGGCTTGGTGTTTACCACCGGGAGTCGGTGCCCTCGGTACCTATCCATCGTCCAGCGCACGAGATGAGTACACGGACGTGTGCGCAGGCGCCCTGCGCATTCGCCTGCTACTATTGTGGTGATGGACGTCATGGTTGGCGTCGCTGTTGGACGCGCCCTCCCGGCTGGCATCCACCTTGGCTACAGCCTCGTCCGAGCCTGCGTCCTCCACAGCATACGGATCTGCCGGTGTTGGTAGATCCCCTAGCTGGACCTCTGGTGAGCATATTCACCGAGATCCGCGGCCTACGGCAGATGGTGCAGCGGCTTTGTGACCTCGTTGTCACTGAGTGTGCTTCTGCTACTCGTTCGTCGACGGCCTCTTTGACCACATCTCCTCCATCATCTCCTCCTTCTTCATCCGATGGTGTCCCTTCAGCTTCACCTGCCAGCCAGTCCTAGGCTGACACCATCCTTTCGATCCTCCACTCTGCAGTGACCACGCCGCCACCCCGCGATGACTTGTCTTCCAGCAGTCATTCCAGTCGAGTGACTCTACGACGTCGTCGTCAGCGCTCTGCACGGCGTGCTCATGCCGGTGTTGATACATCCTCCACCTCCTCGGCCTCCATTGCTGTACCTGTCGAGGGGGAGTGTGGTTACCGCGCATTGTGTGATGCGACAGTAGCGACAGGATCCGCAGTTGGGTCGAGGGGTGTGGGTCTGATCTCGACATGGAGGTCATGGTGCAGACTTGCGTATCATCGAGCTCGACTTCCACGTCCGCGCTGGATCCAGATCTTCTACAGCAGCAGCTTGCGTCAGGAGGTGTCCAGGCCCGGCTTCCCTGGGCGGTGCCACTCGCGGCTCCTACCGGTGGCTACCCGGCGGTGGCCCACGGGTCCCGTATGGAGCGGGATGCATCTTTGGGAGTTCTGGCGGAGTTTGTATAGCAGGCTCACACGAGTCCGGCGGAGGTTCCAGTGCAGGAGATATGCGTGTCATCGAGGTCGACATCCATGCTGGGACAGGAGCCGGACGTTCTGCAACAGCAGGTTGCATCACGAGGAGTGCAGGTCTCATGTGCCTTGGCGGTGCCACTTGCGACTCCGACCGATAGCGGCCTGGTGGTGGCACATGAGTCTCGCGCTGATCGGGATACCCCACACGGATTTCCGAGGGCGTTGGCGCACGGGACTCATACTTGCCCGACAGTGGTCGCAATACACGAGCAGAGTCGACTGGCTGGTGTGTTGGAGGTTGAGGCATTCTTGAGAGCAGCAGTTCTCAAAGATGTCGCTGGGTCATATGCTGCAGCAAACACAGCAGGCTCCACCGCCTCATCTGCGCTACTTGTGGACCAGCTTCAGCGTGAGGTGTCGTTCAGGTTCCCACAGCCTCTGGGTTCCCGTACACACAGAGCAGCGACATACATGCCGGAGTCAGATGATGGTCCTCACTCTATCATCGAGCAGGTGGCAGCGACCAGTCTTCTCGGCGAGACAGTGCGTGAGCGCGAGCTGCGCGTGCTGGTCGCCATGACGGGCATTGTCGAGCCGGAGCCTTGCACACCTGTTTCCACTACGGCGGCAGTTGACGACAGTGGTGCAGATCCCTACATGCAGATGGAGTCACCTCGTCAGCAAGAGCTGAGTTGTGCACCTTCGTGTTCACCTGCTAGTGACCTTGCTGATCACATGGATACTGAGAGTGGCAATACCTGCACGGACGACGTTTCCACATGCTCTACGGACTCTGACGGCTCCTCCTTCTCCTTCTCTCTCGGCATGCGACCGCGCACTCCTCGCATGACAGACACGAGCTGTGATGTGGATGTGACACCTACAGTTGCATCCGATGTTCCAGCGTCTCGGCACATTGCGAGCTTGGTTGACCCCCAGGAGGATGCAGCAGCACCAGTTCCATCGTCTCCAGCATCAGAGATGTAGATGGCGTTGTACTCACGAGTTGTGCAGTCTGCATGTGCAGCATCCAGTGAGGCAGAGTTTATTCTACACCAGGTCGACATCGGCCACCTCGACATGTCCGAGGCAGATTACGCCGACCTGCAGGAGCATGTAGTGATGCTGCAGCGGGAGATAATGGCAGCGCGTGGGCGATTCTCAGAGGATGGCAGCATCAGTGCTATTGGCACGACCCCTGCGTCAGCAGCATCTGGCACACCTATGCTTGGGGAGCATCTTGTACGCGCTCCGAATATAACGTCCGTTGGAGGCACTGTCAGAGGAGAGGTGAGCGTGCCTTCGGCTTCCGCCATCCTTGCTCCTATCGACCCCATCATCGCTCCTCCTTCTTTTGCTGCCGTCATGCACCTTCATCCACCCAACTCACTTACCCCATCTTCATCTTCATCCGCGAGTGGTGATCCGGTTCGTCGTTCCAGCTCTCCTCCTCTGGCGGTACACCCCTGTGCCTCAGGGTGCTCTATCCGGTCTCCAAGGCAAGCTCCGCCACTTCATCCACGCACGCGTGCTGCTTGCCCATTCCCGTTCCTCTGACGTACACAGATGCATCGCGGCAGTGCGGAGGCAGGAGAGACTGTGAGTTGGGACCCTTGGCAGTCACGCGAGGACTGGCATACCCTACGCAATGTAGATTCACGTGAGGAGTCGTAGCCGGAGACACCACTTCGTCTTTGAGGGAGGGAGTCGACTCGCACGTGACAGGAGGAGCTATCGCTGCATGTTGGACACACCACATGACTCATCGCCCAGGATCTGTTCAGATACATCTACATCTCCATCGAGGACATCGCTCCCAGGTTCATCTGCCCAGGGGGGGTGTTGTGTGGACCTCGACCTGACGCGACGTCATGGGAGATGCATGGGGAGGTCCATGCTCTATTGTGAGCATCTACAGCATCCCGCATGTGGCTCATGCTGCGTGCCTGCACAGCTGCATGTACATGGCAACACCTTGTTGGTCGAGACCCGGACACTTGGTCCGTTGTACCAGTGTCACGAGGAGACCATGTGATCGTGTGTCCTGTGTGTGGCATGTGCATGCGAGCTGTTGGTCGAGACCCGGACACGTGGTGCATTGCACCCGTGTTACGAGGAGATCCTCCGTTGATCCTGTATTTGGATGATGATACTATTGAGTTGGATTGCTTGTAGTGGTCGGACCCTGGTACCGCCAGTGTCACGAGGAGACCATCTTGTCCTCTGACATATGTATGATGTGCATCACACTGGTTTGTGTGCGTGTCCATCACTCCTCTCATGGTCGAGACCCAGACACTTGGTGGGTTGTGCCTGTGTCCAGGGAGACCCTAGATGGATAGCAGACGAGTGTGTGTGCGAGTTGACTCATGCATGTTATGGCTTGCCATGCATTGTTGTTCCATGCCTTCGCTCATTCGTTCTGGCGTGGACGGCTATGTCAGCCAGGGGGAGTGTTGGTTTGTGTGGCTTCCACCCGTCACGACCGACACTGCTAGTTTACCGATATACCCACATTTGGGGTATATGGCAGAGGAGGGCGTGACGACACGACGGGCCTCTGGACTGCACCGAGACTTCTCTAGCACCTACGACAGCGCCGGCGAGACGCGGTCAATGCGTTCCGACAGCCATGTGGGCTTGTCAGGAGGTAAGAGAGTTTTCTCGGTGGGTTCAGACCCGCGCACCCGGTTGACTGTATCGGTGCGACGAGGAGACCCGATGGCTATTGTGGGGCTTCCGATATTCGGAAAGCCGTCTGTGATGTCTGGACGTTGATTTCGAGGTGTTTTGGCACTAGTCATGTTTTCTCGGTGGTCGAGACCCGGGCACTCGGAGAGTTTTTCCGGTGCCTCGAGGAGACCACCTTTGTTACTCTCGTGGTGTATGCAGTGTGTTCTCCCTGTTGACTCATTTGGGTTCAGCAGGGGTGACGGGGCCCGGTGCGGTTAGCTGCCGGCGCCCCTATATAAGCCCGCTAGGGGCTCATTTGTAATCACTCCTTGTTCTTTATATTCAGTGTTCCAGACTTAGCCAAATTCTTGCCGTCTTGCATCGCACTCACACACAGAGCTCATGTTCGTGCTTGCATGGGCCTGCATGCCCTAAAATCATTTTCCAATTTGAAGTGTCGTGGCTTCAACTTCTGAGAAAAACAAAAGCACGCACCAACCACTTCTTCCGTGCGGACGGTTAGGATGTCTCCAAAAACACGTGGGACAAAAGAGAAAAAGAAAGGATAAATTGACCAAAAAATCCTGGTTTGGGCCTTCTCTGTAGCACATGAGCTCGGCCCGTCTGGAGGAAGAGTATCTACGGCTACCTGGTTTCCTAGCCTACCGGAAGCTTCGCCCGGGTAACGGTGGTCGGCACCGTACGCCGACCTGAACGGTTGGGTGGTCGTTTTCACGCCCAGGCTCGATGGGCCATCTCACCTTTTCAGAGTCCCGTTTTGTTGCGGATGGCTATGATCTTCTAATCTCCCCTCTAGTTCAATCGGAGGTATTGTTCTCTACACCATGGTCGATGCTAATGAGCTGATGACAACTCGACGAGAGAATAAAGCATACTTGAAAAGTTTCAGAAACAATGCGCTCGTTGTAATCGCGCCGTCATCACTGCCTACAGCTGTGGGCTCTTGTGTTACATCAGAGTATGGCTTAGGTCAGATTAGCCCGCCAGATCAATCTATCAGTCATCGCTGACCGTCACGTATTTGGAAAACTAGCTTTTGGATCTGGCTCTTGTCATACGTACCTGCCGTCGTCGTCGTAGCCAGTCATGGCGACTGGTCAGGTCGTCACCGCGGACAGGTGTGCCAAAAAACCGATTGTGAACCGAATGTTTGTAACCTCCGTAGCACTATGGGGACTTGTTCGTTGGCAAGGTTTCGTTTTCAGGTGGAACTTTCCAGGAAATTTCGGATGTCCATGTCACTGCGGTTTCTAACAGTCATGGGCGATCGAAGGCTAGCGAAGTTGCCGGATCCGGCCTGTCACTGGCAGCAGTCTGCCGAAGGGCCTCGACTTTGATCAGATAGGCCGTCAACGTCCCAAGGTTGACAAATGAGCGAAACGGGTCCCCATATCGAACCGCAGAAGGAACCAGGGCTCCGAGGTCGGACTGCCCTATATGTATACATGTATATGTATATGGACAGTTCAACCTCGTAGCCTTAGTTCCTTTTGCAGTTCGATAAGGGGACCCGTTTTCAAAATTCTCAAACCCTGGGGCCTTGACGGCAAATCTGATAAACTCTAGGGCCTTGACGGCCAATGTGATCAACATCGAGGCCCGTCGTCCAGGTTGTTACGAGAATCTTGCGAAACCTCAACATCCTGGACTTTCGAACATTCTCAGTCTGTACAGAGTAGAACACCATTCCCATCAACAAACAACGCCCTCAAGCTTGATCGAGCTTGAGGGCTCTTTCGGCCAGTGTCGAAGTGAGCGGCAAGTTGGCACAGTGGATTCTCCGTCAGCATGGCCCAACCATCTTGCCAGCAGACAAGGGGGATGGGGGGGGGAGCCTGAACCGCGTCAAAGAGGATTTGTTTGATGTAGAAACAAGCATTAAACTTTGAATACTGTAACTTGAGGACATAATGTAGAATTCATGCGATTGGAACCTGCAGTGCTGCCAAAACAAACAGAATCCGACCGCTTCATCGGGCGGGCAATCGTCCAACAAAGCGACACTGGTAGCAGACGAGCTATTTGGAACCGCGGCCAGAAAACAGCGGGCCCTCATGTTGATCGCCGCCCGGATAAGGGCTTCGGCGCTGATGGATCCAGCAATGCGGGTCCTCTCCTTGGGACTGGGTGCGAACCCGGGCCCCTAGGTGAATTTAACCTATATATACGCGTAGATATGTATATGTTGAAATAGATCATTTCTGTAGCTGGAGGGCCGGTTCGGCCCTCCCTCCTCGCTGATGCGAGGGGTGGTTGCGCACCACCCCTCGCGTCAGTGAGGGCTGGCCGGCGGCCAGCAATTCGCTGGCCGTCGGCCAGCTCGCTGCCGGCCGGCTGGACGGCCGGCGGCCGGCCAAGCGACCGGCAGGCCAGCGGCCGGCCAGCCGCCGATCGCGGCCTCAGCCGGATCGGCGGCTGAGAGGCCACGAGGGCCTCGAGGGCGAGGCCTCGTGGCCTCGTGCCCTCGCCCCCCCTCGCCCTCCTTGCAAATGAGCAAGAGAGGACGAGGGATAGGGGGAGCGAGAGTGAGGTCAGAACTGTTGGCGCGAAATCGCTAGCGTGCCTCGCACGCGACGATTTCGTGCCAGAACGACAAAAAGAAACTCGAAGTTCGTTTATGACGAACTTCGACGTAAAACAAACGGAATAACTTGTGCGAACACGCGAGTTTGAGGTAAAAACCCCCGGTTTGGGTCCCAAAACCAGGGGTTTGGTTAAAAACGGAAATGGGCCTCCGGAGACTCGAAAAATTCGAGTCTCCCTGCTCTGGGTCGTTGATGACGATTGCCCCTCAGTCTCGCGATGGGGGTTAACCCCTGACGCGGACTGAGAACGCCATCTTGCGAACTCCGACGACGAATTCAGAGCGGGAGCTGGAGATCCAGCCCGTTACAGTGGTTCTCAGAGCGAGACGATCCTCGCGACCAAGGGTGCGACGGAAACGGCGGCTTCGACATAGATAAAACGCCGCCGGCAGCTGCAAGCAACAGCAGAAACGCCAGAAGGGACTACGGCATCAATACTTCACTGATTGAAGCACCGTAAAGTGCGTTGCAGAGCTGGAAACAAATCCTACTTGTTGCAGCCACTTCCTTCCAGCCTCTTCACACTTCCAGGGGGCTTGGAGGATTTTTGTGGGGCGGGTTGGGGAGTTCCCACCTCTAAAACCACAAAATCCTCCTCATTTTCAAGGCTCCTTCGAACCTCCTTCATCCAAAAACTGGGACAGCGTCCCTCCCCAAGATTAGGGACTCTCACGACCTGAGAGCACCCTAAAAAGAAGGAGGGTGACAACTTGGGAACTTTTGGCGGCTCCCCCAACGGCGCCGGCTCAAGGAGGACGCCGCCAAGGGGCGCAAGACGCGCAAAGAAGACTCAAGAGGAGGCCAAGGAAGACAAGAAGACAAGTAGTGTTTTGTTCTAGACCTTGTACTTGCTTATCTTCTTGCTCTTTGTCTCAGTTTTGTGAGCGGTACTCACAATTCTTGTTACTTCCTTGTATTTTGATTTTCTGTTTTTCTAGATCCTAGTTGCTACCAAGTGCCGTGAGTCACGGCCTAGGAGGACTAGCTTCTAAACCCACGACCTTGTGCCAACGTGGCGGCCTAGGAAAATAGAAATTTAAATTGAAATTGCCTCACCGATCGTGAGAGCAACACCTTAGGAGGCGATTCCTCCTCGTTGTGGGGTGATCCTCACAACAACCTTCACGTGCTAGTTGCACGAGCGACGGGATGGCAAGTGCCGGACCGTCTAAGACCAACAAGGGCAAGGTGGTGACGGCCTCACCACGAGCTCTCGGCGGACTCCAAGTTTTGGGAGCCGCCGCCGCAAGCACGGTTGCCAACCCAAAGGCAACCGTACCGCCAAGGGGAATCCTACCGCCTACGGCAACCGACGCCAACCTCGGCGACACCGAGAAGCGTGCAGGGGCCGCAAAGGTGCTCGACGAGCACGTCGACGCGCACATGGGCAACCCCCATGCGACAGACGACGCGATGGAGGAGGATCTTCCGGAGGAGGACCCCGACAAAGAGCATGACGTCGACGATGGCGAAGGCGACGAGGATCGCGACCATCGCCATCCTCGTGCGACAAACTCGAGCCGATTGCTCGAGAAGGGCAAGACGCTCGCCGCATTGCCTGAAGCTGCCGACAGCAACGAGACTGCTGAAAGCAGCAGGGGCGTTGAAAGCAACCACACGGGAAGTTCCCGTGAGAACGAGCCGGACGACGTTGCCGCGAAGGCAATTCGCGATGACCGTCGCAGGCTCGCGGAGTTTGCTGCCGAGGCCGCAGGCCGACTCAAGATCACCACCGGTGGTGCAGATACGGTGCCACTCGGAGGAATGGGGGCGGACCCTCCTTCCTACGATGCGGCCGCAATGGGGCAAGGCAGCGCCCACTCGAGCGTCGTCGCCGACGACAGTCTCCTCCGAAAGGTGGGGCTCCTTGGAGGCGTGTACGCAAACCGTGCCCTCTTGCAGTGGGTAAGGGTGCACGGACAACGCGAGGCCCTGGAGGCTATCGCCGATGCTCTGACGACATCAGAGCTCAAGTTCGCGTTCGCCAACCTACTGGCCCACGTCGGGCAGAGCATCACGGACTTTGACCGTGATCGCCAGCTGCAGCGCCTCGCCGCCCATGAGGCAAGCCGCCGATGCAACGACCTCGACAAGGCGTTGTAGAGCATGACTCAGGTGCGGATGCAGTACCAAGTGCAGCGTGCCGCAGTTGCGGAGGCCACTGCCGGCGGCAGCGACGACTTGCCTACCTCCACGACTTCGGGGTCCGTCATGAACACGTCCTTCCTCCACAGTGTGGAGATCTTCCAGAAGGACGTGAAGCTGACCGACCGGCTGAACCGCATGGAGCACGTCCTACTTGTCCACAAGGCGCCACTCAGTCAGTGGGGCGACCTTGCCACGACGCGGCTTGAAGACAAACTCTTCAAGTACGTGGTCAAGGAGTGGACTGCGCAGTAGCCGTACCTCGAGTGGCAGCCCATGCCGTGGGAGGCCTTTTGCGCGATTATGCGCAAGAAGTGCACCCAACGTGAGTAGGCGCAGCGCGCCTTCCACAAGATCAAGGACTTCAGGCAGCTGGGCAGCCCGCTCGAATCCTATTTGAGGGAGTTCACCGTACTCATGGAGGAAGCCGAAAGCTTCACCGAGGGCGATGGCACTCAGACGTTCAAGTACCCGGAGTGCATGCTGCTGGAGTACTTGCGTGATGGTCTTGCCAGCGAGAAGCTGAAGGACAAGACCACCACGACATCCAATGGCCAAGCTTGGACAAGCTGGAGGGCGTTGCGCGACTACATGAGCGAAGTGTACTCGGCGAACCCGAAGCACTACTCTGATGCACGGCCGAACGCGCGTGCACAGCAGGGTCGCGACATGCGCGTGGACGCTGCATGGGCTGGTGGGTCAGCCGGACAGCGAGGCGGGGCCAAGGGCAAGCAGCCGACAAACCCTCCAGCCAAGAAGGCTGGTGGATACAAGGGTCCCAACAACAAGCGCAGCCGCGAGAATGACAAGCTGCAGGCGGCGCGTGAGCGTCGCAACGCAGCCTTCCGCGAAGGGCTGTACCACAACTGCATGCACCCGGGCCACTTTAGGGCTCAGTGCCCTGAGGCTGCTGGTGGTGGGCAAGAGGCCGCGGCGCTAGCTGCAGCAGCAACACCTCGCGGGGATGGTGCAGCAGGAGGCCGCGGACAAAGCCGTGGACAGGGTCGCGGTTGCGGCAATGGGCCCGGCCGTGGTAACGGACAAGGCCGTGGGGCGGGTTTTCCCCACCCCTGAGTGACGTCAGTGGGGACCACTCAGGGGTAAAAGTGGATCACGAGTGTGAGTTCATGTTTTCAGACGAGGATGTTAAACAATTTGAGTTTTTGACCAGTTCAAATTTCTCTGTTGTTTTCTCCCCACTCATTGAACCTCATTTTGCACTTGCTGATCGACATTGCCCACTAAATCTTGCATCACCAGACGAGATGCATGATCGAACCTACTTAGTGGTGGCGACACCAACCACTGTGCAAGAGTTGTATAACACGGTGATTGAAACAAACGCCCTCAAAGCGATGAGTTCAATCACATTCGCAGTACCTTTAGTCGACGATTTCGACCCAGTGAAATTTAAAGACTGGAAGGTGCTGGCCGAATTCACACGTGCCCACAAGATGTGGACTCGAGTGGGTGAATCATGGGAGTTGCGACGCCCGTCATACAGATTCTGTGTTTATCACAAACTTGGCTTACCGTCGTCGAGTCTGTTCACTCGGAAGAGTGGAGGCAACATGACGATGCAGTTCCAAGGACACCTAGCTAGTGCTCCCGTGAACGTACTGGCTGACACTGGAGGGGACGACTCTTTTGTTAGCCTTGGCTTTACCCGACATGTTGGCCTGAAGAACGAGCCATCGAATGGCGCAGTTGTTGTCGGTGACAATCGTACGGTACCCGTGATCGGTACTTGTAAAGCGAAAATTTGTATTCAAGGGTACACACAGAGTGTCAAGTTGAAGGTACTCAACCTTCTTCACCCATTCGACGTGGTGCTAGGCGATCCCTGGTTTCGTGACAACAAGGCTCTAATGTGCTTTGAATCAAAGCGTTAGATCCTCCGGAAAGGACAACGCCGCTTTACGTTGATTCCGAGTACGGAATTATCACCGACCCGACTCAAAGTCCATGCCAGCTTGTCTGCAATGGAGGTCAAGAGACGTATTCGACAAGGTTGTCGATACTTCTTGGCTCAGCTGCAGAAAGTGGAGGACGACGTGACGGAAGACACGCCATAAGAGATCACATCTCTATTGGCGGAGTTCTTGGATGTATTCCAAGACCCACCGGCTGGGTTTCCACCAGAAAGACACATGGGCCACACGATTCCGCTGCAACCGGAGGCGACTCCTCCGTTGAGACCCATGTATCGCCTTAGTCCAGCAGAAAGGCGAGAGGCCGAATGCCAAATCAAAGAGTACCTTGCAAAAGGATGGATCGAGCCAAGTAGCTCGCCGTACGGTGCGCCGATCCTTTTTGCGAACAAAAAGGACGGTGGCTTACGCATGTGCGTGGATAACCGGGCGTTGAACAAGCTGACGGTGAAAAATCGATTCCCCTTACCGCGGATTGAGGACCTTTTTGACCAACTCCAAGGCGCAAAAGTATTTTCATCCTTGGATTTGTCTCAAGGGTACCATCAAATCCGCATCACGGAAGATGATGTGCCCAAAACCGCGTTTCGAACGCACATGGGACACTATCAGTTCCGAGTGTTATGCTTCGGGCTTACAAATGCCCCGGCAACTTTCCAAGGAGAAATGAACCGAACGTTCGCCAAGCAACTCGGACAGTTTGTCTTGGTTTACTTGGATGACATCCTGGTTTTCTCCAAATCAATGGAAGAGCACATAGAACATCTGTACAAAGCTCTTGCAATCCTTCGGGAACAGAAGTTCTATGCGAAAGTGAGCAAGTGCAAGTTTGCACAAGATGAGCTCGAGTACCTTGGACACATCGTTGGCAAGGACGGCATCCGCGTCGACCCACAAAAAGTCCAAGCCGTCGTGGACTGGCCACGCCACGAAAATGTTGGGCAGATTCGGTCTTTCCTCGGCCTTGCAAACTACTTTCGACGGCTTATACAAGGGTATTCGACCCTGATAGCACCGCTAACCAGGCTCACGCGAAAAGACGTGCGTTGGGAATGGACATCTGATTGCAAGAACGCTTTTCTCAAAGTCAAAGAGCTTCTCTCATCGGCGCCCGTCCTAGCTCTTCCGGATCCATCGCAACCGTGGGAGGTTTGATGTGATGCGTCGGTAGTTGGACTTGGAGCCGTCCTCATGCAGAACGGTCACCCAGTTGCGTATGAGAGCCGGAAGCTCATACCCGCGGAAACGCGGTACACGACTGGGGATCAAGAGCTCCTTGCGGTAGTACACGCTTTCAAGATGTGGCGTTGCTATCTTGAGGGTGCTGAAGGGGGTGTGACGGTCGTGACCGACCATAATCCATTGGTGTTTTTCCAAACTCAACCGAACCTGTCAAGACGACAGGCGCGTTGGAGCGAATACCTGAGTCGATTCTCCTTCACATGGGAATATCGGCCAGGACGCATCAATGTGGCCGATCCACTAAGCCGACAGCCTGTGGAAATTAAAGCAACCACCGAGGGCAGTGGGTGTTTTATGGCTATTGCAACAACATACGTACAACCACCAGATCCCCCTGCACCTTTGCGGCAACCACCACGATAAATTATCCATTACAACGGTTTTGTAAACAGGATCCGGATGGGATACTGTGTGGATTCTTGGTTTCAAGACTCAAAATCTGGACAAGTACGGCTTGGTGGAGACCGTAGGAATCTTCTGGCACGGAGAACAAGTTGTTGTGCCGAACTCAGGAGACCTTCGAGAAAAGGTTATCTCCCAGTTCCAGGACCCGCCGGTCGCATGTCACGTGGGACCCCGAAAGACTGGACAGGCACTCTCGGACCACTATTGGTGGCCAGGGTGGAGTGTCGATGTTTGTAAGTATTGCATGACATGCGACCCATGTCTTCAGAATAAGGCTAGTAACAAGAAGCCTGCGGGACTCCTCCAATAGCTTCCCATTCCTGGGACTCCATGGGAGTGGGTCAGCATGGACTTCATTACTGGTCTTCCGGACACGGCCCGTGGCCATGATGCAATACTAGTGGTTGTGGATCTTTTGACGAAGATGACACACTTCATTCCTACAACCACTGACGTGAACGCAGAGGAGACCGCTCGTCTCTTCTTTGAGGGTGTCGTAAAGTACCACGGCTTGTCGTTGCGCATTATCTCCGATCGAGATCGAAAATTTGCTAGTAAGTTCTTGCAAAAGATGCACGAGTACTTCGGCAGTGAGTCGCAAATGTCGACAGCATTTCACCCTCAAACTGACGAACAAACAAAGCGCATGAATCGCACTCTCGAGCAGATGCTCCGCATGTACGTGGACCTTGCCATGCATGATTAGGACAAATTCCTAGCACCGGCAGAGTTTGCGGTGAACAACTCGGTGAACGAGTCCACAGAGTTCACACCGTTTGTGTTGAAGGGGGTAAACCCCTGACGCGGACTGAGAACGCCATTCTGCGAACTCCGACGATGACTTCAGAGCAGGAGCTGGAGATCCAGCCCGTTACAATTTCATTGTTTCATAACGCTATAGAATCGTGAATCCTATCATGATGTTTTGAAAATGGGGCATGGTTGCTCTAATTCTTTAACTCGGACCGAGGTTCTTTGAATGCACACAAGCAAGGCACGGGTTCAATTCAGCTCTTTGTCTCTCGCCGGGGACATTGTTCCATTTTTCATGTACTTATGGCATTCTTTCTTGTCTAGTACATCTTGAGGAAACTTCATGGATCTTGCCTTCTCTTCTATGGCTTTGTGGGAAAATACAGTTAAGGATTGGTGATGTACAAAGTGCTTTTGCTTGAACTGGACCATGATGGCTTGGTGTCAGTGCGAGCATTCCACCTTATGTGTATGTATCTTGGCGGTGACAATCATTTCCATTCAATGTGCACAATGTGTATGCGTGTTTTCAACAGGATGTGAATTTGCGGCCGTATTGCAACCTCTATCAACATAGTATATAGGTCTTGCATGGCCCTTGAGTTCACATGGCTATTTTAAAGCCTCTCCATGCAAGGCATCCCCCCCCCCCCCTCTCCCACCCCCTTCTCCCTTCCCTCGAAAATAACCACAAAACCTTTGGAAGAGGGGTTTCGTGGTTGTATAACACAAAAGTTGACGTTATGTGCGTGAAAAATAAGTGAATGAAACAATTTTTAGATGAAAACCGTGTATCCCAACTGTGATAGACATAAACTAGGCATGATCAATCGACGTTTACTCTCAGTTGTGCTCTGACAGACATTTAAACTTGCGCTTGTGCACCATTATTTCTTACATTGTCCTATATATACACCCTGTAATAATTGAAATGAATTATCTTAATTTTAAACCAGCGGTTTCAAAGTGTAATTGGATAAACTGACAATGTATTCGTGGTTGCGGCTCTGTCTTCTTCCGAGTTGTTGTGCTCATTTTATCTTTCTTCTGAAAATCCGGACCTACCTGGTTCCTGGCTTACCGGAGACTCAAACCTGGCTGAGGTGTTCGAAGATTTACGCCGACCTCAACGGCTGGGTAGGTTGCTTTGACGCCTGGATGATCCAAGCCGTCAGCGCTGGAGCAAATTTCAAAATTTCTCTGCTGGCGTGACTGGCCTTGCTAGCTTGGCAATTCTGATGATGGTTCGAAGTTACGATTTGTTTAATCTCGCATTATCGATGGTAACAATCATGCGTGAATTCAACGTGAAGAGATTTGAGAAAAAAATGCTTTTGGAATTTCCAGGCCGCTCGCAAGGTCGTCGTGGGGCGGCCCACACCGTGAAACTTTCACGTCAGGTCAGATAAAGCTATTGACCAGATGGACCGGCGGATGAAACGGTTGGTCGTCGATGTTCGTCACATATTTTGGAAGTAGTTTTTTCGAAAAGGAGCTTCCCATGGCTACCTGTCCTCGATGTCGTAAACGTTTCTGGCGGTCGGTCAGGTTGTTTCCGCGCATAAGTTTGCCCAATATTATTGTACTATTCCTTATCTCTATACCTTCCACTTGGGGTTGACCCCCTTGGCTGTTACGGTCTGTATGTATACCCATAGCTTCTGGTATGATATGATTATTTGCTCATCAAATCTGGTTCACGAACGCTAGTCTGCTGCACTGTGCAGTCCACTTTGTCGAAGTGCAGCTCAGTCCACGGGCCGTAGTTTGATTAAAATGACATGCGAAGAAATTTGACATTGTTTTGTGCTGTCCCGACCGGAAGAAAGAATAAGGCTTTTGCTGTCTTGGCGACCGACGGCCAACCGTTGGTCAACGTTGTCCTCTCAAGCGCACGCTGAGTCGTCCGATCCGTGTTGGCGTGGATGTTCACTCCTATGGCTTTCGTGGACAAAGGTCGGACAGTCCGTGAAGCTAAACGTTGGCCGCTTGTTCTCAAGTGAGTTTGGTGTGTGAACTATTTGATTCGCAGGTCTGCAGTGCCTAGGAACGCGCGAAGAGGCAGTGACAATTCACGCCACAACTTCACCCCTTTCACGCACGCCAAAATGCCTCGTCAGTCGTGGATTCGCGTAGCACAACAGGGTTCAAACTCCTCAAACCAGCTCCTCCGCGTAGTAAACTGCATTTCCTTCCCTTGCTTGAATCTCAACTCCGTGTAATGCTTTATGATGATGTCATCAGCTGAGTTGCGTAAATTGTCACTGCCTTAGCTCGTTCGCGGGCACGGCCATGCGGACATGCGCTTAGGTGCACACACGCCATGTCCTAGCGAAGAGGGTGAAACGGTGATAACATCTTGACCGCAAAATGAGGGCCTCGTTGTAGAGTCCTAGATGGGCTGCTGACTACGCAATTTGTATGGTCAACTCTAGCAATCGACGGAGATGCCAGGTCAGTCCAAAATGCGCCTCTCGACGAGAAGGCCGGCAAGCCGTCGATCCAGGCGTTGACTACACGAACAGTGGTCAGCGGCACATGTACCGTGGTAAAACGGGACCTTGATCACCTAGGAAAGCACACATGCTCCATTCCGCATGAACCGACCACCGAGACGCGCTGACCGGCATCCAACGAAGCTTCAAAGGCAGCTGCGTTGCTCCCACCAACTCCACAACCTTTGCCCCAATCCCAGGCCTATGCCGCCTAGATGATCTTAACTCGCAGAAGCCGCAGCAGCAGTACAGGACGATGAGAGAACACAGCGGCGGCTGCAGTCC
>SZWC01010223.1:46529-65138 GCA_023375785.1 Penium margaritaceum
CTTTTCGCCGGCGGACTCACGACAGACATAGACTAATCAGGCCACGTTGCCAGGACGTTCCTGCCTGGCGGAATGTCTGCCAAGCGAGCTTCTGCCGCAGAAACTCGCCTGGGGAGGTCGCTTCGACGAGCTTGGCCGTGGAAGCTAGGAAGTCGGGATGTGTATGCGGTGGCGCGCTCAATGAGCCCTGCACTCCTCTTCATGCTAGACGGCGACTCCCACCGCGCCGCAGTCTTTGCAGGAGATGAAAGCAGCCTAGAGCTACGTTTTATTTTGGGGAATACATATCCGCGGTGACTGGACCTCTCGCCAGGCGACGATCTGAAAGCGAGTCCCTCACAAGTGCCCCTTGAAAAATATTTATCTTCATCTATGTGGCGGGAAACAAGTATGCATATTTTGATCCGCCAGCAAGTCTGGCACATATCGTACTCCCACCTGCATCTTATGCTAGTCCGCTCACGCCCTATGTGAAGGAAAATTTGATCGGCATGAAACACGCAAATAACTAACCAAGCACAGAACACCTTCTAGGAATCCAACGTCATGAAAAAAAAATCTGAATTAGAACTTCGTAAAAAACATTAATTCCGAGCAGAGAGAACCGAGGAGCTTGCACCGTGACTGAACCTGAAGGTGTTGACGTCGTTGTCCACCCTTTACACAGCAAGTGGATTCACCGACAACGGCAGCGGCTCAAAATCTTCCCAATAGGTTTCATGCAAAGGAGATATGGGTGGGAGAATTCTTGAAGAAACCTCGGTTAGATAAGATCCTTCGCTTGCCAAGGATTTAAGGACAATGCTTGGCACAAATGCAGAGGGCGACTCATCACTTTGCATGAGGATTGGACCAAAATAAAGAATATTCTGTCCATTTACCCTTCACTTTTTCGGAACTCCCAAGAGGGAGCCCACCCTATCCCTCGTCATCAGCCTCGTCTAAAGACAAGACGAGATAGTTGTAACCCGCCTCCCCGTGAGGAGTAGGTGGAACCGCGGAGATTTTGACGTATTTCATCGAAAGACCCTTCGATTTGACGCCGACGTCCACTCACTACGTCGTCTTGCGGGTTGGCTACATTTCAGGACTTGGCGTACTCTGGGCTGGACTCAGTCATTACTGTCCTTGAAGAACATGACCCCTGAACTTTGCGACCAGGCATTTTTCTTCAATCCACACATAACCTACAGCATGGTGACTTCCAGGGTCTTACTTTGTCCAAGGGCCAATTGCACCCCGCTCTCGACTTTCCCCTCCATGAACTTCTAGAAGTTGCAACTGATTTTCAGAAAGGTCCAAAAACTACCACAAATTGCATCAATGTTTCGATGTTATTCGAATGACTTGTCAGGATTTCATGAAGCTGCGCCTCAGATTCTTGAAACACCCAGGCTTCTTGGGGGAGTTTCTCGAAGCAGTCATTCATGATCGTCGTGCACCTTGAGCGCCCAAGACCTCATGTATGCTTCATTTTTGTTTCTGCGCTTGTACATATGTGATCAACGGTTCCAATACTTGTCATCGCAGTTCGCTTTCTACTCATTACAAGTTATTCATGAGCCACATTGTAAGCTGTTCACGAGTAGAAGGTAGCCAAGTAGTCATGAGTTTAAAACATAGAGCCCTTGTTTACTTTGGCATAAAATGTATGTGAAAATCGTCAAAAAGTGTTTGACACATGTATACAAATACTGAAACTGAAACAATGCATGTCTGAGGTCTTAGGCACTTGACAAGTTTGACGCAAGTGGAGTTGCCAGGTCACTAGTGCACTCTACAAGCCTTTTGGATAAGTCAGGAGGGGGGGGGGGGGAGAGAATGACTCTGGCCTATCTTCAAAAGAGTCAATGTCATCAAGAACTTGAGTGCACATAGTCTTAACGTCGATAAGATTTGCAATCCTTTTGTCGACCCTTCCCGAACGTGGTTGACAACTTGCTTGGAGGCTACGGGTGTAGAATCTTGAGCCAACCATAATGACTACAAACATGCCTTAGACCAGTATCGATACACAGACGGTGTAAGAATGTGCAAATCCGACCCATGGCTAGTCCATTGAGAAAATCTTAAATGCTGTAGAAGAATAGCAACGTTCCCCAGCATGTCTCCGGTACATTGTAGAAGCTGTCTTATAGATGCGCATTGTTGGATGATCATGCGGCATCGCCTCGTTGCAAGCTAGGTGTGCATCAGGGATCTGCACTGGCATGAACACAACCGAGTGGTCACAGTCAGTTGTACACAAAGACGAGAACTGATAACATCAAGACACTCTCCCATGACCCAATGGTACGCATGTCCGTACATGTACAAAACTGACACGAATGTGCAGCGAGATGCTTAATAGTGCACACGCACGGAATCCACTCTATTCCACCCTTTGGCAAGGGATGAAGCCGGGCAATACGAATGGCCACCCCAGGCATCCCGTGTGCCAATGCCTTGGTGATGACGTCAACTTGCTACATGTACATGATGGCCCACACGATGGACTTAGCCTGTCACTCCCAAGTCACAGGCAAAGAGGTGCTCCAGAGCAATGTGATTTGTGCGTGCATGAGACACACCCGAGTTTTCTGCGATAGCAAGAGCATTCTGGTTTTCAAAGCGTAAAATGAAAGAAGGCACATACCGATGCACCTCACGAAACAATAGCTACAGCCACACCACCTCTGTAGCGCCAACCCCAATGCAACATACTCGCCTCTCACAAACTATGTGCAATGTAGCCCCACTTGCCACTACGCCAACATTGTTGTCTTGCTAGAACATTCGGCCCATCTGACTACGCCTATCGGGACACCAAGCTACATTGTTGTCGATAGTAGGTGTCAACCAGCAGTGAGTAGTGTAGACAAAAGCAGAGCACCAGGTACAATGTAGAGACCACATACTACACCATTTGCACATTCACATACAAGGCTCTTGCTCACAGACACTATGAGAATTGTACGAGGAGATTGAGGGAAAAGGCAATTTCTGGCCGAGTGGTAGTGGCCAAGTACATGAGAGAGAAAATGAGGCACAATTACACGGTTGCGTCCATCGTTTTTCTAGTTGTGTTGGATTATCCACCTTAAGGGAATCCTGTCTGTCTGGTGTGATGGGTGTGGGGGATGTGGGAATTGCACATAAGAGGCCGACAAATCCTTCCTCCACAACTTGGGCATAGTGCGCCTGGTGAAGCAAGAGCGTCTACCACCGGCAGTTACACATGAGCTTCATCATGGGGATTACAAATATAGGATTGAGGCCATTTATCCTGCAGGCTGTCTCGAGAACTCTTTGGCCTCCTTTACAGCCTCCACTGAGGGATACACAATCACAAGGTTGTCAACATAGACTAGGATGGCGGTGAAGTGCTCTTTTGTTGGAGGAAGAGGGGGGATCAATGCTTGCATATAGCTTGTGCAAGTCAATGTGCCGGTGATGTCTTGGTTCTATCACCACAGTGAGTGCGTGAGTTGGTAGAACGCCTTGTGCATGCACCAGACCTTGTCTCCAGGTGGAAGCCCAGTGGTTAGACCACAAATATCTCCTCTTCTAGAGTGCCTGGGAGAAACACATTGTTCATCCATCTAGTGTAGCTTTTGTTTTTACTAAGCGATGGTGCTAAACAGAATACAATTTGTGGTCAGGCGGCCCAAAGGTGCAAAGGCTTTAGTGAAGTCCGGTTGTCAAGATGGTCCTGTAGGGATCCAGTGAGCCACCAGCCTTCATCTCCTTGTGAAATACCCACTTGACCTGTACGGCTTTCCGCAATGGTGGGAGGTCAACAAGCTCATGCACACCATACCATGGGATTGAACGGGGCTCATCCTCATAGGCTGTGTGCCAAAGCGTTGTATCCTCTCTCGGAAGAGTGCCAACTGGGAGGTATTCTCTGCCCGGAAAATCTATAAAAACCTTATAAAGAAGCGTTGCGTCCTCTATCAGAAGTGGCTCTTTCAACGTGCCTGGATCAAGCAACATCAAGGGGGAGCTCCGGGTGGCCAGGAAGCACTCGTTTGATGTGGACCGGACCATGACCCAGACCCGGACTCGTATGTGACAGAGAACTCACCAGTTCCACTCATGAGACCAGTTTGTGGCCGACCGGGCAGGCTGTGTGTACCTTGGTGTAGGTTTCCAAGACACTAAGCCTGAGAGCCTTTGTGCTAGGATCACCTCTCTCAATGCTCCGAACGGGGCCTCTAGTTGCCGAGATAGCTGGCTCTGAGCCGTAGAGGACAGCATGGAAGGACAACCACAGTGCCCACGGGTGAATCAGGCGGTCAGCTCGGGCTCGGGAGCTGGATAGGAGCCAAGTGTGGCTGCAGAGGACGGTGGGGATTGAGACGTTATGGATATGGGCTCGTAGGCAGGGGAGGAGCTGAGAGCAAGAGAAGATGCCAACGCTGCACATGACAACAAAGATGTAGAAGAGACCACAGGAGAGGCTGAAAGCACACACTCAAGGGAAGATGAAGGCACAGACGGTTTCACAAATGGAGGGGAGGTTAAAAAGACTGCTGCAGAAACAGGCACAGATGTAACCACTGTGACCGGCGAGGCCTCAGGTCCCACTGCCAGAATGGCAGGATCATCATTGGCGAGATAGTGAGCGGCAGGTGAGGGAGTCTATACTGAACTATCCACCAGCCTAAAATCTCCCATCCGGCAAGAATCCACACAGATGGGAGCATGGTTGGCAGCCAGAGAGAAAATGTAGAAGAGGTCCCTAAATGAGAGCCTCAAAGATCAGGGAATCTCGAGACTTACCGATGCAGTGACAAGTAGGATCCCAGAAGAGCCAGGGGTTGGTCCACACCTGGAACAACACGTAGTAGAGCGCCAGTATGCCACGTGGCTTGAGCAGTGTCTTGCCTGTGGGGCAACGGATGAGATGACGGAGGTACTTGAGGGTCTCCGACCCTCAAGCAATGCCGTTTTGGTCCAGTGGGCAAAGCTTCCAATTGGTTTGCTACATTTGGTATCACAATGGTGGGGATTGATACCCATTTTAGACACCGCGGACGGGTCCATTGTGGGAGGAATGTAATGACAATGTGCGAAGTGACTTGAACAGGTCCTGGCCTATGGGGAAACGAGTGGGATGAATTGAACGTTGGAGATCCTCTAGTAAACGGTTTTAGTCCAGTGGGCCAGGTTTTCCATGAGTTCGGTACAGGTAGCAGGGAGGGGGTATCTTGAAGTCCTTCGGTCGTGGTTCAGTAGGGAGAACGACCTCAAAGTCTGGAACAAGTGCATCTAGTGGAAAAAAGCCTCTGTCGAGGAGAATTCCTCCATATGAGGATCCCGTCATCTGCCTTTAGGTGTGCTCGAGCACAAGGATGCGCCAACACACCTCAACAGCAGCAGCTGCCTGATCTCCTCCAACACATGTGCTATTGTCGCTAGATCTCCACCTGTTTCCCCTACATTCGGTGATTGCATGCAAGTACGAGCTCCTTGCCTCCCCTGATGAGGATCCAGCTGGGTCAGCCGGCCCATTCACCTTGTTGGGAGTGGATGCAATCAATGGAACTCTAAAAATGGCATTGTTGCTCCTGCTGCTGTGGTTGCTACGGCTGGTGCTGTCACAACTTCTTGAGCTTCTAATTATGCTACTGGTGTTGCTGTTGCTATAGCTGCTCTTACTACTACTGCTATCACAATTGATGACATCAGCACGCTCTTGACGTTAGCATGCTCCTAGCGCTGATTTGAGCAGAAGTTGTTGGCTATTGCTAACATCACTTGGAATAAATGTTCAGCGCGCTGGCTGCTGCCTCTGATAGGCTTCGCCAACCCCGTTAGTGTTGCCGGCTGGTCCTTTCCAGCCTCACCAGCCTCTTCGGCTCTTGCCGGTCCTTGCCGGCTGTCGCTGGCCATCACCACCCGGAGACGCTCTCACCGTCCCCGCAAACGTGGTGCGATCCTCGACGGCCTTGCCAGCCTTGCTGGCCCTCGCTGGTCCTCACAAGCTGTCACCAGCTGTCGCCATCATCGCCAGCCATCGTTGGCCCTCGAATGCAACTGTCGGCCCTCACCAGCCCTTTTCAGCCTCATTGCTAGCGTCGATCGCCTGTCGGACCCCGTAACCTGTTTGGCTAGCCTCACCGGCCCCACCACTAGCCCTGTCGGCCTCGCCGACCCCGCCGGCCTCGTCGGCAATAGTGTTGCTGTTGCTGTTGCTGCTGATCCTAGAGTAGGTGTTGTTGCGGCCACTACTGTTGCTGCTCTTGTTTCTGTCGTTACTCCTACTCTTGTTGCTGCATCTGAAGTAGTTGTTCTGGTTTCTGTTGCTATTGTCGCTGATGAGTGCGTGGAAGATCTTCCCAGAATCGCAACTGTGGCAGTGACTCTCACTGTTGCTGATGTTGTAGCTGTGTCTCCACTTACTGCTAAGCAAGAGATGCCTCGTTGCTCTGAAAGTTNCGCCGGCCTCGTCGGCAATAGTGTTGCTGTTGCTGTTGCTGCTGATCCTAGAGTAGGTGTTGTTGCGGCCACTACTGTTGCTGCTCTTGTTTCTGTCGTTACTCCTACTCTTGTTGCTGCATCTGAAGTAGTTGTTCTGGTTTCTGTTGCTATTGTCGCTGATGAGTGCGTGGAAGATCTTCCCAGAATCGCAACTGTGGCAGTGACTCTCACTGTTGCCGATGTTGTAGCTGTGTCTCTACTTACTGCTAAGCAAGAGATGCCTCGTTGCTCTGAAAGTTCACTAATATGCTGACACTCGGGCATAGAATTTTACAAATCAACGATAGCAGCTGTAGAAGCCCAAAAACACCTGGACGTTCCAAACATTGGTGGACGCAAAACAACTAGCAACCGCCTCCATTTTTTTGGGTCCATGGTTATCTGCCCGCCGCCAATAACGTGGCCAAGAAACCCAATCCAACGACGACCAAAGTCGCACTTCGAGAGTTTTCCAAGAAGAATATCTCTTTCCAAAACCACGTGAAATTTTTGGTGATGTCCATTGCGCTCCTGTGGTGTGCAGTTGTACACCAAGATGTCATCGCGATACACAACGACACAGTTGTTGAGGTACGGGTGAGAAATGTTGTTGATTGCCGCCATCAATGTTGCAGGGGTGTTTGTGAGTCCAAACGGCATGAGTACAAATTTGAAGTGCTCGTATCTGGTGCATAATGTTATCTTCACGACATCCTTATCCAATACGCAAATCTAATGATAGCCACTGCGCATATCAATTTTGTCCAGAATTTGGACCCAATGAAGTTGTTCAAAATTTTTATCTACTCGCGAGAGCGGAAAGCGGTTCTTGATGGTGATGTTGTTCAATGCTTGGTAGTCCATGCATATTCGTATCTCCCTTGTTGTCTTTTTCACCGAAAAGAACTGGTGTCGTGTAGGATGACGTAGAGGGTCCAATAAACCCTTGCCCGAGCATCTCATCTAGCTGCTTCTTCAGCTCATGATCGCTCATCCGATAGGTTCCCTTCACTGTTAGTCTGCAATCCGGCTTCAGCTCTATCTGATGGTCGATGCTGTGTTGTGGTCATAATTATTGGGATAGTTCATCAGGAAAAAATCCTTGAAACTCCTCAATGAGCTTCGTAAATTCTCTTGGAATTGCTGCAAATGATTGAGGTTTTGATGGTGATTTTGGATCAGTTTTCTAAGATGGCACACTTCACTGCATGTCCTAAGAGCATCACGGCTGTCGGGACAGCTCAACTCCTCCTCAGTCATGTCATCAAGCTGCATGTAGTGCCGTATTCGGTGGCCTCATATCACAATCCACACTTCACTTCAAGGTTCTGGAGAGATTCATGGAGAAGCTGGGCACGCGGGTGCAGCTAACCACAGCATACCACCCATAGAGCGATGGGCAGACAGAGTGTACAAACCAGACATTGGAGTAGGTGCTACGAAGCATGGTCCCACCAGATGGAGAGGGTTGGGAGATGAAGCTCGGAGTGGCAGAGAAGACCTACAACTCAGCGCTGTCAACATCAACAGGGAAGTCACCGTTTGAGGTGGTTTATGGCCACCAACCACTAAGCCCAGCCGCCCTTGCTACAGCAAAAACTCTTCCGGCTTTGCAGCAGATTGCTGATGGGTTTGCTACCACTTGGGAGTGGTGCGGCAACGACTGTTGAAGGCACGGAAGAAGCAGAAGCAACAGGCCAATAAGCATCGATCGGCATAGGAGTACCAAGAAGGTGATCAGGTGATTCTGAACTCTGGTAACCTACAGCTGATGGGAGTTGGGGGTCCCAAGCTGAAGTTCCAATGGGTTTATCCGTTCTACATTCAGGAGAAGCAGTCGGCCATTTCCTACAAGGTTGAACTGCCAGCTCACTACACCATCCATCCGGTATTCCACATCTCCCTTCTTCATGCTAATCGCGACCCCAACATCTTCGTCCAGGGTCGCAGGACAACTCCACCTCCTGCTGTCCAGGCTGATGGATGTGAGGAGTTTGAGGTGGAGAGGATTCTTGCGGACTGCCAGAGTGGACATTGGCGTGAGTTTCTAGTGAAGTGGAAGGGGTACCCAGCGGAGCACAACTCTTGGGAGCCAAAGGCCGACT
This sequence comes from Penium margaritaceum, assembly GCA_023375785.1. Lineage (NCBI taxonomy): Eukaryota > Viridiplantae > Streptophyta > Zygnematophyceae > Desmidiales > Peniaceae > Penium > Penium margaritaceum. The sequence continues at coordinate 55,079 of SZWC01010223.1, forward strand.
TCCATGTTGGGGGTTCCAACACTATTCTCCAAGAGTACCTCAAGCGTGCCGGGATGTCGCAACTCGGAAGGGGGGGTGAATGTAATGAGGTGCCCCTATTTTTTTTGGCATACTCGGGGTCTTACCCAGGTTTTAGGGGCATTGGGGGCATTTTCCGTTTCCGGATATTCCGAACGGATATTCGTTGGGAGGTCCAGCTTGACCCCGACGGCTCGCGGCTGCAAGGCGCGAGGAGGAGTGAGCGAGCGAGCAACAATGTGGGGAGCACGCAATTGCCAATGGGGAATTCTGCTTGGCTTTCGTGTGGTGTTCTGAACACGCCACACAAGGGTGGCTTTTACCCTACCAGCGAGTAGCGTATCGTTTGCGCCACCCGCTGAGGGGTTCTCTTGGAGGCGAGCCCCTGACAACACGCGATGTGAACGGCGACAGCAGGACCGCTGACTGTGAGCGTGCGCAATTGCAGTATCTTTGTGGCATGCACAACACTATGACTGGACTCACAACCGGGAGGCATACGGGACCAACGAGGCGGCTTGCCGGAGTAGCCCACGCCCATCACGCGGACGGACAGGATTCAAGATAGATCGTCGACCAAGAAAGATCAACGATCGGGCTCTTCTCACACTATGCATTAGGTGCAAGTAGGGCACTGGATTCATGTGCATGTAGATTGTTGTAGCAATCTAGGAGAGCAGTAGACCACAGCCAAGACAAGCCCGCTAAACATTATGAATACCTTGTGCTCTGATCATTGTCATTTACCTATGCTTTTCAGTTCTGACTTCCTGACTTTCTCCAAGTCTATCTTTCCACTGCGACTGTGCTCTCCACACACTGAGGCTAAATCTCCGGAGAGCAAACACTCTCACATATGGTATCAGAGCCAGAGCCACACATTGGATGGAAGTGTTGCCGGAGCTCGCCAAACTTCAAGGAGCGGAGACATGGACGACAGAGGACAACATCAAGGCTAATCGAGAGGGAGGTTGTTGGACCAGACTTCAAACCCAATGCACGAGCCAACCTTTGGAAATTTTCTTATATTTCCAGAACGTCTACACGGCCTTCCATGCACGCGTGGGAGATGACGAGTGACTCCTACGCACTTCGAAGACGTCACATTTTCATCTCCGACTGCCGAATGGCTGCCAAGTTTTCTTTTTTGCTACCAGAATGTTGCCTATGTTTGATTTTGGATCTCCAACGGCTAAGAGTCATCAAGAGCCATGAAGTAGGCCCTGGAACAAATTGTAGAGCAGCTGGGGGCCCTCATGCTAGAGAATCAGTGGCTTTATTGGTAGATGGCTGACTTGCGGGACAGGACTGACGCTGGACAGGTTCGGGCGGACCGGTCTAGGAGTCTGCCAAGACCAAAGCCAAAAGGATCTGGAACTATTCAACCCCTCAGTCAAGGGTGCGAGCGATAAAACCTGGTTGTTCACGATGAATAGCTACTTTGGGACTCTGGGTCACCCTCCAGAGGACGGTGTTGTGCGTGTGTCATTCACGATGACACTACTACGCGTAGCAGCATTGGACGTGGGAACGCAGTGGTACAACATGCCGTGTTGTGGCAGCCGGGTGCAGGACAAGCTAAATCTCGCACACCAACGACATGGGGTTAGTTTTAGCAAGCAATCAGGGATCGGTTCAATTTTGTGAACGCCTCCATGGTGGCACGCAACAAGCTGAAGCAGCACAAGCAGATCGGCTCGGTGCACGAGTACACACGCCATCTCTTGGCGTTGTGCTCTGAGATTGATGGCATGAGCGAGCCAGAGATGGCAAACAAGTACCACGATGGTTTGAAGGCGGAAATTCAACGCGTTGGCACTAAGTCGAATGACGGAGTTGCAAGCAATGGTGGCCATTGCTGAGCGCCTTGATGCGCTACGCTACCATCGAGAGGGTTTCTATGAGAAGCAGGAGAGTTTTCAACGTCCAGTACAGCACCAACAAGCTGACCCCATGGAGATCAACGCAACACAAAGAGGCAAGCGGCAAGTAAGCCGCGTGGAGGAAATTGTTGGATCTACGGAAAGCCTGGAAAACACAAGAAAGACTCCAAGAAGAAGCAGCAGGGAAATGGGACCTAACAGTGAGTGGGGGGCGGCCAACTGCTGGAAAAGCTTCGTCCGCATCAGCAAACGCCAGTCCAAGAAGTCTTTCGACAACTAGGGAGCTGCCAAGTGTAGTGTTGCACAGCAAAAGAAGTGGGAGTGTTCCGGGAATCCTACAAAAAGCCGAAACTATATTGGCTGGTCATGCGAATAGCAAGGGACGCCAGACTCACTGGCAGATTAAACCATTGCTAGATTGCGGCACATCGCACTCATTCTTTAGCGACAAGCTCGTAGAAAGGCTGGGGAAGGCACGGCTACTTGGGAAGCCAATAAAGGCCAAGTTGATACAAGGGAAGTTGGAGTGCAGAATACCTCTAAATCCTTTGAGAATCCGTATGGGCAAGCTGTCGTGCAAGGTAAAATTTTGCATGTGCCCGATGGATGCCTACGACGCCATTATGGGACGTGACTGGCTGCACCTGTGGAATCCTGTTGTGGATTGGGTGTGCACCCATGTGAAAGTGAAGAAATGTGGGGAGCAAATCGTTTTGCCGTTATGGGCTGAGGAGAAGGACTCCAAGGTAGGCAAGGTTCCGTAGTTGAGTTTCGTGGAGATGAAGTGTTGTCAACGCAAGGGGGATAAAGTGTACCTTGCATGGGTGCGGCACAAGGAAGCAGCTCAGGAGGTGGAAGTGTTGGCAGCAGACGTAAAGCAACATGAAGGAGAGCAGCAGAAAGAACCAATGGCAGAGCTGTTAGAAGGTGTCAAGGGAGTGTTGGATAGCTACAGTGATGTATTTCCTCGTGAGCTGCCAAAATGCTTACCACCAAAGCGGGACATCAAACATAGAATTGAGCTAGTTCCTAAAGCAACTGCAATGGTGTGGGCTGCTTATTGCATGAGCAATAATGAGCTGGGTGAGCTGAAAAATCAACTGGAGGAGCTGACGGAACGGGGGTTCTCTAGACTGTTGGTGCCTCCCTACGTTATATCACTCCTCTTTGTATATAAGAAGACAGGGGTGCTGGAGATGTGCGTGGACTATCGTACACTGAACAACGTATCTATCAAGAACCGATACCCACTGCCAAAGGTCGAGGAGCTGTTTGACCAGCTGAGGAGAGCGCAGTTCTTCACCAAGATTGATTTGCGCTCGGGGTACCATCTGATCCGGATTGCAGAGCAGGATGTGGAGAAGACGGCGTTTTGGATGCAGTACGACCATTTTGAGTACCTCATCATGCCATTTGCATTCACCAACGCTCCTACAACGTTCATGAGCGTCATGAACAGGATCTTCATCCTCATCTAGACCTATTTTCGGTGGTGTTCCTTGATGACATCCTCATCTGCTCTTGGACCTTGGAAGAGCATCAACAACATCTTCAACAGGTGTTGGACATTCTTCAGAGAGAAAAGTTGTTTGCAATGCTCTCCAAGTGCGAGTTCAAGAAGAGGGAGGTGGAGTTCCTTGGACACATTGTGAGCGGCAAAAACTTCCGTATGGACCCAGAGAAAGTGGACGCAGTAAAGTAGTGGCCAACACCAAATTGCGTACGTGACATCCATGTTTTCTTGGGGTTTGTCAACTACTACCGGAATTTCATCACTCGGTACGTGGAGAAGGGTGCGCCACTGACTCAGCTGTTGAGGAAGGATCACCAATGGGAATGGGGTGAGTAGGAGCAGAAGAGCTTTCGGGAGCTCAAGTCAGCAATTTATGACGCTCCGATCCTAGTGCACCCAGATTCATCCAAGGATTTTGTCATGTCGATGGATGCAAGCGACTATGTCATTGGAGAGGTGCTTATGTAGGATCATGGGAAGGGGCCGCAGCTTTTTGCGTATGCATCGCACAAGCTACGAGGTGCGGAATTGAACTACATAATCCATGAGAAGAAGATGTTGACCGTGTGATCCATGCATTCAAACAATGGAATTTCTACCTCGAGTCATAGTGCTGCGTGGTCTTTATAGATCATTACGCCCTTCAGTACCTGAAGAAGTAGGCAAACCTTGGTCGCCGGCAGAATCGCTAGATAGAATTCTTGGACGGAGTTTTGACTACGAGATCCAATACAAGCCTAGGAAGGTGAATCTGGCAGATCCTTCCTCGTAGAGACCACACTTGAGCCTCAATGCTATCTCAATGCTGATGGAATCTCCAGTTATGTATAGCCTGTTCAAGCACGTCTATGGCGTGGACGATGAGTTCATGGTGTTGAATATGTTTACCCCTTGTTTAGTCTTGTACAACCGATCAGGAACACTCTACCCCTTGTGGAGGTATGACCCCTGGATTTGATGTAGTGTGACTCAACTATGCTCTGTCTCATGTGAGATGTGACGTATGAGTACACCATGTAGGTGAGTGGTTAACTTGGCCATTTCTTTGTTGGTTTAGCCAAGTGAGAGGTCATGAGTTTGATCATGGCTCCATGCACATCTTGGTTGTTATGGAAGCTTCCAAGAGAGAAAGTCCGTAGCTTCTGGGAAGCAACACGGCTGATCAGTCACCTTGGCATAAGGATGCTTATGTGTCAATCCCACAACGCAAGTCTCTTGGTGATGTGGCAGGGTCAAGCCACTTCTCAGGAATGTGCTTTTGAGTTCTAGGACTGGACAGACAGCTATAAAAGGACTTGTCCTGCATGCTGATCAATCAACCCTTGCTTGATGTTCTCTTGCGTATTGACGACTTGAGCTCTGCTTGAGATGTAATACCAAGGTGTTAGTAATCTTGAAGGTGAAGTGTATGCCTGATTAAGTTTGGGGTGCACGACACATACCTGCGAAGGAAGGAGGTGTAAAAACTTTTTTGAGCTTTTCGCGGTTTTGCAGCTTCTCTGCCGGAGGTGGTTAGCTTAGTAGCTAACAAAGGGTTATGGGCCCGCTCCTCTGGTTAGAGAAGTTTCACGCACGCAACCGCCAAAGTCACAAACAGTGAGAGCGCCTTCACTCTGACCCAACCTCTCTGTTTGCAAGTCAATCATCAGCCGAAGGGGAATGCAACAGATTTGCACCTTTCTGCCTTGGGAGCTGACATCAGCCTACATCAGCCTACATCAGCCTACATCTGCTTGCATCGGCCAATGTGAACCGGGCAAGAAGTTGCCTCTTCTCACCAACAGCCTACAACAGCTTCAAACACAGGTGCATCAGCATCAACAACAGATGGAGCAGTTGTAGCAGTTGTAGGTGTAGGGATGGCAGGGAGAGGGGAACTAGGGACACATTCTCCCATCCTCAAGTTTGATGGAGAGGGGTTTGCGCTCCGGAAGTGGCAGTTTGAGATCATCATGGATGATAGAGACTTGCGAGGATATTTTGACAGAAGTATCCCAACACCAAAGGAGGAGGGTGCTGACCTTGTGACATGGGTCAAGCTCAACAAGAAGGCTCTTGCCGTTCTCGTGTCCTCCATACAACCATCAGTCCTCTCACACATTAGCGGTTGTACAGTGGCAACTGCGGCATACGCCAAACTGGGCAAGGTGTTTCAGTCCTCCTCACTTGCCAACCGTCTCTTCATTCTACAGATTCTCATCAGTATGAGGCTTGGTGAAGGGGAGGATATCTCCGTCTTTATGCAAAAGTTTGAGACGCTCTTGCAACAAGCCAATGGCATGGGGTGGGACCTGAAATCCGATATGCAGGCCATGGTTTTTCTGATGATGCTGCCGGGGTCCTATGATCACAGTGGTTGGAGGGTGGACTGAAGAGAAAGCATCCTACACCACCGTCTCGGAGTATGTGCGGAATGAAGTTATGCGTCGCAGCAGAAGTGAAGCAAACATGTCTGCCTTGGCCTCACAAAGCAACGGTACCTTTCGGAATACCTCCTCCTCTGGATACAAGGGAAACAATGGCACTGGAAATAGTGGAAGGGGTCCAAAGCATCAAGGAAACTACCATAACTGTGGTAAGGCTAGACACTGGGCTCGAGAGTGTCGGGCACCCAAGAAGGAGGGAGTAGACGAGGATGAATGACAAGGAGGAAATGGTGGGAAGGATCCCACAAGCTTGATGGCTGAGTGTGCCTCCAACAAAGGGAGGGCGATACTCAGGCCAGGAGCTTACGGCCTTGACTCGGGCACAAACAAGCACACCACTTATGAGAAGAGAGACTTCATCTCTCTTGCTCCATGCAATAAGAACTCCAGAGTCCCCAACGACAAGGTTGAGGCAACTGAGGGGATTGGTGACAAGCTGGTCATAGTGAGCGTCAACGGTGCGGACTCCAACCTCAAGCTAGAGGGGGTAGTCTACTTGCCCTCTTTCACAGCCAACCTGCTCTACGTCTCTACGATAACTGACCATGGCATGACAGTTATTTTTAGAGAGAAGGAAGCAGTGATAGTCCCTACCAAGGACATCAACATCTCCTACCCTGCCATGAGGGTTGTTGCATAGGTCCCTCGCGTTGATGGACTCTACGTCTTGCAGACAAAGATGACAACATGAACGTCTGTATCTTCAGCCGGGAGTGATGGTGAGGAGAGCAGCGATGCAGATTCTGATGACAAAGGACATGTTGAAGCAGCGGAAGCAGTGGCAGCAGAAGATTTGGCAACAAAACCGGAAGCAAATGCAGCCACCGGGGCTGTTCATTCTAGCCAGTGCACATTGTCCGAGAACATGTGGCACAAGCGCTTTGGGCACGTGGCTCATCACACATTGGTACTCATGGATAAGCAAGAGCTAGTGCATGAGATGGAGCTAGGTGATGAGGAGGAGGGAGCTCGGAACTTGTTTGAGCCATGCCTTCAAGGCAAGGACAAGAAGAAACATTTCAAGCATCATGGTACGCGTGCTCTCGTACCCCTTGACCTCATCAACTCTGACGTGTGTGGTCCCTTTCGCATACCGTCCAATGGAGGCAGCAGATGTTTCCTCACCTGCATGGACGACAACAGCCGCAAGGTCTGGATATACTTTCTCAAAAAGAAAAGTGAGGTGAAGGAGAATCTGCAAGCCTTTGTGGCTATGGTTGAGCGATAGAGTGGAAGGAAGGTGAAGGCATTCAAGACGGACAATGGGGGGGAGCAAAAATCCTGCAGGGAGTGGCTCAAGACACAGGGTATTGAACACCAGAAAACTACTCCCTACTCACCTCAAACAACGGCGTAGCAGAGAGGATGAATCAGACCCTCCTTGGCATGACAAGGTGCATGCTCTTTGACGCCAAACTGCCTCCTAGGTTCTGGGCTGAAGTAGCACGCACGGCTACGTATCTTGTGAACCTCACACCTGCAGCAGCTCTGTGAAGGAGAGGCAAGAAGAAGTAGACACAGCAGCTGAAGACACCTCAAGAAGCATGGTCGGGCAGGAAGCCGGACGCCTCCCATCTCAAGGTGTTCGGTTGCACTGGCTTTGCCAAGGTCCAGGCGGGTGAGGGTCCTGGAAAGCTTGATGCAAGAGCACGAAAGTGTACTCTCATCAGTTATGACACTGCCCACAGAGCTTATAGACTGTGGGACCTAGGAGCTAAGAAGGTCATCCGCAGCAAAGACGTGGATTTCCATGAACGCTCAGTGAGTAAGGGAGAGCTTCTTGAACTTGAGAACAGTCCAAAACATGGAGAGTGGCTCACTCTTCTTGAGGAGGGAGACGAAGCACCAGCACAATGGCATGGGCTGGGTACTACAACAGGGAGAGAAGCTGATGAAGATGACTCGGAGGAATCAGCCTCCGAGTCTGACATATCTGATCCTCCAGACCATGAGGAGGATACCTCTCCCCCCATCGACGACAAAACAGACCTCCAGCCTCATCATCAACAGCAACAGCCAGCAGATCCAAGGAGCAATTCACGTCTGAATGTTCCTCGGCAGCATTAGGACGCACATAAGGGTGAATGGACAGGCTTCAACTATTCATCCCTGGTTCAAGAGGAGCCAACGTCTGTCGCAGAGGCACTCGCACAGCCTGAAAAAGATGAGTGGGATGAAGCAATTCATAGTGAACTCAGCTCCATCGAGAAGAATGGGACATGGGTGCTGGTGGACAGACCTGTCGGCGCTCATGTTGTGGGGTCCAAGTGGGTGCTGAAAGTAAAAAGGAAACAGGATGGTAAGTTAGACAAGTACAAGGCAGGGGTGGCAGCATAGGGGTTCTCTGAACGGCCTGGCGTAGAGTACGATGAGACCTTTGCTCCCGTTGTGAAGTTCACCTGTGCCGATCGGCACAATAGTAGCACCGCTGCTACTGTGCTCTCCACACACCAAGGCGAAATCTCCAGAGAGTTTACGCTCTCATAGCCTACGTTCGACCATGTGAGAGGGGTCATGGGAGCCGTTGACGTAGCTCCGCTAGTCTTCTACCGCTGTTGGGTGCCCTTTAGATTGGACCACCAACTCAAAGCCCTGCCACGTAAAAGAGAGGCCGCGAGGTCAGTTTTCTTTTTGTCATTCTTGATCCTAGCAGCGGAGAGATACATATCCAAACTCATTAGCCACATCCTGACCGTCAGTCCCTTTGAGTTTGCGGGATGGAACGGATAAGGAGGTACTGGTCAAATCTGGGGTTCACTCGAGGTATCCAGATTCCTTTTGGTGAGTGCTGATTTACATGCACAGGAGACTCAAAGCTCCTCCATTTTAGCGTTGAGTTGTTGGATCAGATTGTTGTTGAGGCTCTTGAGTGTCAACAATTTCTAGTACAGGTCTTCGTTGTTTCCCGCTTGTCGGCCGGTGCCTCCCATCATGCCAGTGTCATCCCAACGGACTGTGGCATAGGCAAAGGGTTTGCCAAGCCCAAGGAGTACATCAACAGATTGCCCATCAAGTTTGTCGATATTACACCATTCACCGCGAAAGCTGTTGCTGCCTCTGGTTTACCTAGAGAGCGTCATTATTCGTGTACATCTCATCCGCCATCACGAGTACTCGTCCAGGTTTGATGCTTGTCGCTGGTGGCACTTGTACTCTTCACCGTTGTCGTTGTGAAGCTTGCGATCTTCTGAACGGTGGAAATGTACTTAGGATTTGTGGGAGGTTGTTACTAGGTAGTTAATGCGACAGTTTTCCCTCCACCGCCCCGTGCTCTTATACCAAGTGTTATGTCAAGCAGGATATAGGTGGTTCAAAGGGATAAGGTGCGAGAAAACAAGAGAACGGTATTGCACGCAAAGCGTGCATAGGGTTACATAGTAACATCAAATGTTTTTTTCATATAGAGCAAGGAACACATATATCAAATTTTCGTATATGTATGTTCTTATTCACAACAGTTAATGGCATGAACATATTGCTATCTTCAGTAATGCAATTGCATCATTCATGTCCACATAAATCTATTTTCAGTTTGAATCCAAACAATTATTCATTTCTGAGTCCATATCTATAAACACACTAATTTTATGAGTATAATCATACTTACTTCTATGTTTTATCTATACCAATATCTACATATGTAACTGTACCTACATCTTTATATGTATCTGTATCTAAATCTACATCTATATCTCTATCTGTATCTCTATCTGCATCCATATAACTATCTGCAACTATATGTGTATCTTTTTTTGTTTCTACAACCATATTTGTATCAGTATCAATATATGTACCTGTATCTATATTTGAATCTATGTATACATCTATGTTTGTATCTGTATATTTACCTTTATCTTTATCTTTATCTGTATCTATAGATGTATTTGTATCGACATCTATGTATCTATACTTATACCTATATCTACATGTACATATTTATCCATATCCATATCTATATCTAAATCCATAGCCATATCCATATCCATGTCCGTATCCATATTCATATCCATATCCATATCAATATCAATATCCATATCCATATCCATATCCATATCCATATCCATATCCATATCTATATCCATATCTAGATTCATCTATTTCTATATCTACATCTATATCTATATCTATATCTATATCTATATCTATATCTATATCTATATCTATATCTATATCTATATCTATATCTATATCTATATCTATATCTATATCTATATCTATAT
>SZWC01010223.1:70086-86735 GCA_023375785.1 Penium margaritaceum
GGGTGGGGGTGGGGGTGGGGGTGGGGGTGGGGGTGGGGGTGGGGGTGGATGGGTGGTGGCAGTGGGGGTGTGGGTGGGTGGACGTGTGTGCATGAGTGTGTGTGTAAATATGAGTGTGTGCGTGTGTGTGTGTGTGTGTGTTTGTGTGTGTGTGCGTGTGTGTGTAGGTTTGTGGTTGTGATGGTACACTATTCAATGAGATGTCTTGCAATGTGATACAAAGGAATGTGATGCGGTGTGATGTGCTAACATTAAATGTTGTGTGATGTGATGTAGAGTGATGTTATGTGTTGTGATATTGTGAAGAATGCAGACTGTAAACCGATGACCAATGACCAAAGAATAAAGTCCAAGGACTGAAGACCGAAGTCTGAAGACCGTATGCCCCCAAGATTGAAGTGTGAAGACCGCAGGCCCCCAAGATTAACGATCAACGATCAAAGGCCAGAAGCCAAAGTCCGGAAAGTGAAGGCCAAGATCCGTCTATGTAGACGGACAGGAATCTGTCCGTCTATGAAGTCCGTCTATGTAGACGGACTTCAGCCCTCAGTTTTTCGGGTCTTATGTAGACGGACAGATTCCTTGCTTGTGCTGTGCAAGTTTGAGTTGCATGTTAGAGAGAGGTGGGGTGTGAGGAGGAAAGGGAGGAGGGGGTACTCCATGAATGTTGTATGTGTGTGTGCATGTGTGCTTGTATGTGACATTTCCAAAGTTTTTGTTTCATTTATGTGGGATGAAAGGTGTCTAGTGCGTTCATGGTTCAAAATATGCTCTCAGGTAGTACGGCTCCCTAAAAAAGGGTCCACTCCGGCAGTATATACGAACCATGAAATGTTCTTTTCACCAATCTCATCACATAAATGTTTTAAAATTTTATGCGAAGAGCACCATTGCTCACTATCTATTTTCATGTGTGCTCAGCCTTTGAGTGCTAGCCGTGCCTTTGAGCATGCCTGGACTCCTTGGGGTTGGTGTCTCATATGTGGATGGATTGGGAGACTTGTTGTTCTCGAAATAGGGAGTACATTTTCACTTTACCCAATGAAAGGAAAAGAAGTGCTGACAAGATTAGAATGGAAAATGACTAGCCAGTTTTTACAGGTGTAGTAAAATGTTCAATGCATTTAGTTTTATCTATACACCATAATAGAACACTACATGACATGAATAATGCTTATTGTTGGTGAAAAATGATGGAAACTAAATGTGAACGAAAGGTTGTAACAGAAACATTGTCTTCAATATGAGGGAGAAGAAAAGTTATAGGTTCATATTATGGTTGCTTGATGAATGTTTGAGAAGTACACATTTTAGGCATTTTATTAGGCTCACATGTGTTTGGAATTCTTAAATGTTAAACTTTAAATAATGTAGATTTACCTGTTTCTGTGCGATTTAAAATTTCATTTTCTTTTGGGTTATCTTCCTAACATTTTTTGTTGGGATACCCAAATGAAAACAATGGGTTACCATGTAACCCAAAAAAACGATTGGGGTGTTTGGGACAAATGGATTATTTGTATTGAGCATAAAGTATACTTGGATGACAAGTGCCGAGTGCGTCGGGCACATATATGCAATGCTAAGAATGAGAATGAGACATGAGTCGGATTTTTTGTGCTCAAGCCGAGCGACGCATGCGAGGTCGTGCCTTGAGTGGTGGATTTGAGTGGCTTAACCAAGGAGTGAGGGTACTTAGATAATATTGTGACACTTCTTTCCAAAAGTCGAGCGTCGTCTAGAAGTTGACCGAGTGATATCAAAACATCACGAAACCTTGTGATACATCGGTCAACATTTCCATGGGTTGAAGTTATTAGAAACATCTAGAGCAAAGCAACGGAGGCCGGGGTAGTTGACCAAAATGCTCTCGGCCAAACGGCATCAAAACACTGAAGTTGTTCTACCTTGAGCCATGAATGCAAGAACAAAAATGGCCACTTGCGAGTTTTAGGAACTTGTGTGTGTTGAGGATGTAACACATTGTGTTGAGAGCGGTCCCGTCAAGAAGCTCAACCAAGAAGTCGGGGAGGGGGTTTGAGGATATCAAGGCCTTGTTTTGTAACACTCTGGTGCCGTGAAGAAGTCGACTAAATAGTGTTGGAACATCAATTGAGACTACAATACTTCTTTTGATCTTTCTAGAAACTGATTGAACTTTTCAGATTCTTCAAGAATAAAGCACCATAGGTCGGGGCAAGTTTCCCAGAATGCCCTTGGATGAATGGCATAAGAAAGCCGAGGTTGATGTGTGGTGGGCCATGAATGTTGGAAGGGAAGGCCCTCTTGTGAAGTTTAGGGACTCGTGTATGTCAGGGACATAACACTTTGTCCCTTTGAGCCGCGACGTCCTAGTGGACTAACAGACGTAGGCCGATGATGCTTGTACTAGCCATTTACTACACCCATATCAATCGATATGTATGCGACTTGATCTATACCTTAAGTAACCTTGCTTGCCACAAAAACATTAGGGGAGGGGACAGTCACAAGATTTTCATGCGGTGCCTTATTCATTCATAAGTGGTATTCCATTCTCACCGTCGTCGGCACATCATGCTTGAACATGTTTTTATGTGTGCACTTTTACATGTTGCATGCCCAGGCGTGCCTTCTCCTAAATGTTCGGGTTGTATTCATCCAAGTTGCCCCATGATAGGGACGTACTGCCAGATCTTTCTCGCAACTGCTACAGCGCTAGCTGATTTGATGGACGAGGTTTGTGTTTGGAGTGTGGAAAAACTCCCTCTAATTCACAAGCAAGCTCATTGCTTGGTTTCTGGTCACGTGCAACCCTATCATCTCCACCCCAAATAATCAACAGACCTTCTCTTAACACCTCACACTCTTTGCTCTGATGGTTGTCCCCCCTCCCCACCACCCCCCACCATCTCCTTCCCCCTCCTCCCATGCTTCTCACATGGAGTGGTCCATCCATGGACCCACTTTGACATGGTATGCGAGCCAGGTAGAAGTCCCCTCCCTCCTCAATCCTTAGACCTTGTGTGGAAGCACCATCATTTTCTACTCTTTTGTAGCTGATGTTTTCTATGCACACTCTGTACACCTTGATGCATGTGTGCGGTACAGTCCAACATTCTAGCCGCTACAATGGCCCAAGCAACTCACACAGCTGCGGAAGCTGAGGTAGCAAAGGTTATGTTGCGAAAGCAGTCGACATCTCTTCAATCATATGCCCCGTCTAGGGTAGTGGCATCTTGAGCGGTCAAGGCTGTCTAGATGACAGCCACATTCTAAGGCAGCAGCAGCCAAAGAAGGCAAGGCAACCAAGCAGTTCAGCAGGTGGAGCCACCAAGGGGCCACAGGCGATTGACCTAGTTCAATGCAACAGCAACCGAATCAGCCAATTGGTCCATCAACTCAGCATGTAAGGCGGCTTAGGCGGTGGCTCATATTTGGTTGCCTTCAAACATTTGAGGAGATTATGCCCGGTGTGAATGATGCATCATCAATACTCCAAGAAACAACACTATGATTTTATTGCATGCATGATGGGAAGCATTTCCCTCTTTTACTTGGCAAAAATGAGTTTGGGCTCACGTTTTTTTCCTGACATGTATGTGACGGGCTGACCTTTGCCACAAAAACCTTGTAGGATCATGCCCTGAATTGGTTGATGTGTCCATAGCCAAGACATAGTTCATCGCGGGATCCAGTGATTATGTGGCTAACGTGAGTAAGAGCAACTCTTGTTTTTTGTCTCGCGGGTTCCAGTTGTTTGACTTTCAAGTGAGATCGGTGAGAGGCACTGACACTTGTGCATAGTCCTTTAGAAATCTTTAGTAACACTTGTAGAATCCAAATTGAATCTGAATATAGTAAGAGTTACTTGACATCGGCAAATTAGTAAATGCTAAAAACTTCATGTTTTGTCCATTTTTTTCAAATTTCCACAGATGACATGGCCTGAAAACCTGATAGAACAACGACCAGAGTTGCAATTTATGAGTTATCTCAAGAATGAATCTCCTATGGAAACTTTGAGCATCTTATGAAGGTATCCATCATGGTCATATGGAGTGTAGTTGAACATCAGTTTATCGTCAAGGAATAGGTGAGATGTTGCTAATCGCCTTTGGTACTGGAACGACTGCCACTTTGCACCCATTCTGTGAATCCACGTAGATCAGGGACGTATGCGCTCTTCCTAGAAAAAATCAGCACGGGCTCATCAAGCGAGATTGGCTATGTGTTCTCCCTTCCATATGTCTTGGCTACTACAAATTCTTCCACTGGTTCGTCTAATTGTTTTTTACTGGCTTTATGTAACCATCGTAACGTTGTTATTTGCATCATTAGCTAGAAGAATCACCGTCCCCTATGGATTTTGACGTTCACTGTCTCGTAGGTTTGATAAGCCTCGTTATCATAATCTGGAGGATTAAAAAAAATCATATTGAACACTGTTTTCAGAATTTTCCTTACTATAGCAACCCCCCAATAATCTCATTGCCTTGGCTTCCTCATTCCCATTGCTGAAAATGTGTAACCTTAGGTCATGTTGTGTGGGCACCATGACTCTTTCAGATGGGCACAAGATGTATCAAAAAGGCAATGCCTCCATGTCTACTGTTGCGTTTAAGTATTTCTGAACTCCTTTACAAATACAAAGGAGCTCCAAAACATAGCACAAGGGGGACAAAGCACAATGATTCATGTTTTCCATCCCTTTGCCTTGATATTGACAGTAGAATAAACTCTTCAAAACATGAACTCATTCCCATGTGTACTACAATCTTGTTTATTGCTGCTAAAAGACATCGAATTCCACGAGAGTAGATGTTTTCTGCAGGTGAGGCATTTTACCATGATGTAAAACATGGTGGTTGAAATGCCATAATGCATCAATGTGAGAGTTCAAGTCAATTCTGCAGAATCTTGGAGATATCTCAATCATTTGGGGGAAGTCATCCATGATGGTGTACATTGTAACATCATCACAAATGATGTATTTTCCGCCATTTTTACAACGCATCCATGTTAATGTTTTCGTACAATGACATCATGTAATGCACGTAGATTGTTGGCAGCAATAAAGTGCGGACATAGCCATTGCAGTTTGTAGCTACCATGTGTTTCCTTGTTGCATTTTTCAAAGAGAGAGATGATTACATGTGTGAAATTATCCCACAAGATGACTACATTGAGAGATTTTTTATCAAATATACATCCACTTGGGATATATTAACCATCTTTCCGATGATGCAAGACAGTGGTCGTGCATTGTTAGCTTGACTTCTTTAGTCTCTTGCTACCATAGGCATGTCAGCCTGTAAAATGGTAGACTCACCAAGGCTCTTTTTGTAAGGCTGGATGCAAGGCAAGATGTTACAACCTTTTTAGAGCCACAAGTTGTCATGGTTCCTCTGTTAAGCTTTTTGTAGGCTACTGCTAAGCTTGTACATGTATTTGCTGTAGTTTGTATTCTTGTAATACAACAAGGAATCCACACATTTACAATTTTTACAGGCATTTCTTGGTACACAAGGTCCTCACGTGACAGATTGGCCTTCCTGTCCACGGCTGTGGTCTTGTGAAAATCCAAAATAGCATTAGAGCCTTTATTTCTATGCAAAAATACCAGCAAATCAGCTACAACTAGGTGTTGGTGAAGAAATAGTTCACCTTCACAAGTGAGTATCAGACAATGGAGAGGTGTAGAGATCACTGATTGTATACAGGGCACAAGCACACATGTGGCCATGAGTGACATGAAGCCTAAAAATCAATGTGAGGCTACTCCTCGCTCATGCATGGTTTGGGCATGGGTCAAGAGCAGACACCATGTTACACGCCACACACAATGCCAAGTAGGAGAGGCTCAATGCTTGGAAAAGGAAGTGTAGTCGATTGCATAACAAGAAACATTGGCACAACAAGCTATATACTTGGAAAAGGAGGCATTATGGTAGCAACTTGGAGCTCAAGAGGTCATGAACTAGCAAGAGTAGATTTCCCATGCTGCTTAAGCATTACACATGCAGCAGTTGTCATAGTCTCATCTAGTAAGTTGTAAGAAATGCATATCTACAAAATAACTTGACTTCATCTAGAACAGCAATAGATGCAATCATAGATGATACAATAGCAACGATGACTGGAACAACTGCTACAACAGCTGATGTGTTGGTAACAACTGTCACAAGAAACATCCGCCCGTGTGCATCAAGCAATTTCTTGAATTTCTTGCAACCAGATCTCCCTGAAAAAGTACAACCCTGAGCACCTGCAAATGGAGGTGCATCATAGCAGGTAATAGCAAAATCACGAGGTGAATCACCTGTTTCACCTATGGCACCACATTAGAAGGCTCAGTTGGCACCCATGGCACAAATCTACATAACCCAGCCTACGATAGATGCAGTGGGAGTGCCACACGTTCAGCCGTCCATCCATTCTCGTGCCATAGTTCCTAATGTTTTCCGCTCTAGTAGTGGAACAAACCCCACATCAAACTTTTGAGACCTCAATTTCCAGAACATCAACTTCCTTGCATGCACAAAAGGTCAAGTTTGACAATCTATGGAAGTTCAAAGCTTTTTGAGGTTCTGAGGTACAAAACTTCCTACATTGCATGCATGAGTCCAAAGGTGTTGCCTAGATTCAAAATCTATGGGAATTCTACAATGGGCATCAATCGCCTCCACATTTTGGGTCGGCACCATAAGCTATGGCTTAGTTCCAGTACTTCACTAAGGCTGCGTACATGGTGCTTGATAATCAACTGAGATATCACATCTAGCATGCCACTAGGATGTTGTGGGAGTCAGCTTCACTTGCTCATCATGCTTGGTCCTACTGCTAAGGACCTACATGTCTGGGGACTCTACCTTCATATGTCACCTCCTTGCATAGCCTTTTCATATTTGCCTTAATACGTCCAACAACATGCACGAATACATCAACAAATTTAAGTCCCTATGTGACCAACTCGCACTAACTGATGCTCTTGTTTCAGAGCCAGTCTTTGTGGTCATCCTCCTTGATTACTTGAATGACGAATGGGAGGAATTCAAGCACATGTTGAGGAGACAAAAACGGCAGTAGTATACTTGCGCACGTTGTTGCTAGTAGGAAAATACGATTGCCGGCTCGCAAAGGGGAAGACACCATTACTTTCCTATCCAAACTACCTTGCATCTTGCACTTCAATCATGTCTCATCTGATACTAAACAACTCCACCTTGAACTCAACTATTATACCCGAATGGAAGCAATCATCTCCATCTACCAACTTGGGCAACTCCAACAACAAACACACTAATGTACAAAAGCTTTAGTGCTGGAAGAAGCCTAGACTTATCAGACTGAATTACACGAAGCAAGTGTGGGACAAAGAGAGTGCAAGGCATAAGAGTGAGGGGGAGCACTCAACGATTTGAATAATGAAGAGAAGGACAAAGATGAGGAGGATGGGAAGAATCAGAAGCAAACATCATAGTGGAAGGTAAACATGGAGAAGAGAAGAATGAATTTGACTTTTCACGGTTAGCTTTCCATGCATTCGATGTTTTGAGTACCAAGCAGCTTTGATCTAAAAATTTGTGGTAGATAGTGGGTGCATACCACATTTTAGGTTTGAGAGGCTCTCTCTCCAACACCTTCATTTTAGGACAATGATTTATTCCGATGCAAAAAAAGTGTGTGCGTATGAATGGAAAAGGGAAGCCGATGCTCTGGGGGTAAAAGGACCCAAGATGCATTTACGCCATGTATGACCAATCGCCTCACCCGCGAAATTGTGTATCAACAAGTGTATTGGGAAGTGAACAAACTAGAGAACATGGACTGTTCGTAGAAAATTCTCAATATCACATAGAGCCCATCATGTTTTTCATTGTACATGAGGAATGAATACCTGGGCTTTGCTGACATGCATTAATGTGGATGTTTCATGAAAAATGCTCGCATGTAGAGATACAATTTGTCATACACTGATTGTGAAGTGTCTAATTTTAGGTGATACACCATACCTCATTTAGGAAATTTGATGTATGCCCTCGATATCAATTTCAACCTCATATCACCTGGGAGGGTTATAAAAAAGGAAGTGCAAAATCATCAGAAAAGTAAAAGAAATCTCCCCGATAAGCCGTGCATGTGAAAACTTCACCAAAGTACACCTTTTCTCCAACAACATGATACGGCTTAACTTCAAGCCAGCTACCAAAATGTATCCCAACTCTTCCTTGGCTACTCCAAACCAACAAGGAGTGAATGACTCCATAGGACATTGGAGTTATAATTGTAGTAGCCAACAACATGGATCTCCTTCTCCCAAGACGCCTCCAAATCATGTGAAGGTGCATGAAGGCACCATAAGGTGATATCACTCAATTCCAAGCATGTCATTGGTACATCTTGTTTGAGGTGGACAAGGAGGTGACACCATAAAGTGGATTGAGAGGGGGGGGGCAGAGTGATACTCCTCTTAAAATGATTGTTTAAGATTGATATTGTAAGAAGAAATCTTCACATGTATTTTTAAAGCATAGGTAACTTCTTGGGAGTGGGAAACATGAGTCCTCCTTTTCCTATGAGAAGTAGATGGTCCAAAGAAAATACATCAACACTGCCACGTCCCATTTCAAACTACCACTCTTCTTTGTCATTTTTTTCTTTTGCCCAAGGAATGAATGATTTCCACAAAAAAAGAACCACTCAAACATCTCTATCACTTCACGAAGAAGTGTTATCCCTGCCTTAAAGTAATGATACCAAACATGTTGATTTGCCTCCCCTTCCTAAACACTAGAAGTGTATCGTAGGAGTGAAGTGTGAAGTGTATTCTTCATTTGTTTAATAGCATGAGAAAAATTTCACCTATGTATTCTTCATTTGTTTGATTGCATGAATTTACAAAATGAATGTTTTTTCGTTATAGTTAAGAGTATACATCTGATGAAAGTTCATTGTAACGTCCGTCGACTTCCCACAAACAACATCCACGCACATGGAACCAACAAGTGGTTACAAGGAAATGTATTTCATATAACCTATTTCTTTACATTTTCATTTATTTTTCATTTGACTAAACAAGCTGACCATTGTGTGGTCTTGGCAAGATTGATAAAAATGATGAATTGAACCAGATAGGTCATGAAATCCTCACACACATACATTGTTGGTTATTCTTGTAGTACGATAGAGCAAAATGAGAGGATTATGAATGATGCAAACATCCATAAATTTGTCAAAAAGCATAGAAATAATGTGATGTTTCTCGAGAATGAGGAAAAAACTTGTGCACAAGCATGTACCATGACACAAACAAATTGAATTGACTTATTTTGACCTTCTGATTCCTTTCAAAATCTTGGCATTCCATGGAAAACCATTAAAGCACACCCGTGAGGACCATGTTTTTTTTCCATTCATGAGAGATGTTTCCAAGACCAATAAAACTCGAGAAGAATACATTGCATGGCGTAATTCATGGTCAAACACGAAATGTCTTATTGAAAAGGATACATGGATACATGATTTCAAATAAGAGAAAGATGGTACCTGGTTGGTTGACAATGGAGTCCAATGGTGGAAAAGGGCGAGTATTGTGGTTTGTTCACCTCATCATTGAGTGGCTTTCACATTCTGTTTTTCACAAGAGGCTTTGAAAACACGTGATGTTGTGTGTAAGTCATGCAATTCTGATAATGACGACGTTGTTGTTGTCACTAACGCTATAGATTATGACAAACATCTTAGCACGCTCCTTTAATGTCATGAATTAAGTAATAATCTTATGTTTAAGATTACTTGATGCATTTTATTTATGTTTTTCTCTTTTTGAACAAGCTTGAAGTTTAATCTACCACGTTATGGATCCAAATACAACTTCCAGATCAAATCCACTAGGATGCATTTCATTCCCTACAGTGAGATGTGGTTCAATTAGTCACTGGATAGTACTCTCTAAAAGTATTTCTTATTGAACTTCTCTTTGAATCACAAAGCCTACCTTCGATATCCCAAGAGATACCACTCACAGATATCCCAACCAGGTGGTTAACCACTATTACGAGTGAAATCTATCTTGTTGCCATGATAACGACAGTCACTTAAAAAAAATGAATGAAGCCATAACGTGCAAAATTTTCAATCACTTGATTCACAAATAACAAGCAATTGATTTCACTTTCTTGCCGTCTTGCTTGATGATTTACAAGAAGATACATTATGGTGAGCCTTTGAAAAATCATGACAAGAAATTGTGAAATTGTTGACTTTTGGTAGATTTCAAAATTATCATAACATAGCTTATTGGATTTGTATCATTCTTTTTTTACGTACGCAATAACCAACTAGGGGATTGTCTCCTTTTAAGGAAAAAAATAATCAATTGATGAATAACATGGAAAACATTCATAACTTGTCAAGAATCGATGAGTTCACCTATTGCAAGAGTGGATTCTACTTCATTTTGTAGTTAAAAAATTTCTCCAATGTATTTCATGAGACTATGAAATGTTTGAAACTTAAAATAAAACAGTCGGCTGAGTTTTTTTTTTCTCTTCAGTGGTATGACCATGCTGCAATACTCAAGAAAACCACTCACTTGGATCATACATGAAGGATCATGTGATTAGGGAACAGTGCATGTGTAAGCCTAAAATAAATCTCCAGCAAAAAAAAGCATTCTTAGTGGGGGCTTCGATTGTTGAAATCATTTGGTCAAATTGTTGATCACACCCTAGCTATATCATGTGTGAACCCCACCTAACCGAATTTGGTGCAATGAGGCCCATTGCCCCTAGTGCTAAACAACAAAATTCATTTTCCCCTACCTTGGAAGAATTATCCCCATTCACAATATTTAGAAATAATCAACCCCATATTCCCTCTTGTCATCACCTTGCTAAAGTGCCAAAATATGTTACTTTGTGTGCATGGTGAATAAAAGCATGGCAATTGATCATGGCCCTCGATTGCGATCGTTGTGATGGAGGGCCGTGATAGCATTGAAGGGGGAGTTAAGGGATGATTATGATGTCGAAAGTGATGTAGATGTTAGTTGGTTGGGAATTCATTCATTAAGCGCTACCTCAATCTTCTCACGTTCCCCCGCCATCCAATCACACGTTCGATCGAGAACCTTGTAATTGAGAGACATGATTGAATGTGTGGAGTTAGGTGGGCGGTGGGGTTGGTGGGAAAGGTGTTTTTCCACGTTGAGGATTCTCATATATGGGTGTTGGTTAGCTTCCACATTGAGAAAACATGACCAAATAAAAAACACCCATTTCATTTCTTCAAAATTTGACCTTAGTTTGAAAAAACCGCACAAAACCTATCCCTTCATGATACTTCATGTTTTAGGGTGTCATTTTTGTTTGGACACCTGTTCGTCTCTACTATCATGAGGCCCAACATTTTTTCTTCTAATTCATAGGGATTCTCGGACCCCACATGGAAACTCCTCGCAAAACACCTTGTTAACAATAAAACCACTCTACAAAATGGTTTATGACTAATGGGGAAAACAAAGTCACAATGTTGAATTCACTTCCCGTGCAACGTTGACATGTTGCATCCTAAGAAATGACAGGGTGCTATTGCATTTTTCCTAGAATTCAAGTTTTCATCTGGTTGGAGGGGGGAATGAAGCTTATTGTTCTAATGCAGGGACGAATGGGGTTTATTATTTTGCAATAGGGATGAAAAGACTTGTTGTTGCAAGGTAGGGAGAATAAGGCCTACATTTCCAAAATGTGATGTATGGTCACTCCCATTGAATGCCATTGAGTTTGTAACAACAGTAGTGTGACTTTGAATGACAAGGCTCAAACCCGCGGTTATGCAAAGGCCTTTGACCTTTGCCTCATTCTAGTTTCTTTCTTACAAAGTTAGGTTCGATTTGAATGCTTTTGTTGTGCTTGTCTACTACCGGCATAGAGGGAGAGCAGTCCGGGCTCTCTTGTGAAGAAAAAACATAACCTGGTTCTAACTACAATATTTACAGGTCAAATCCTGGCTATGATACAAAATGTAATGGTATTTGTAGGATTTTGTCTGACTAGGGCAAAACCCACAGGTAGCCGAAGGCCTTCGACCTTCGTTTCATCCTAGGTTGTCATGTGTGTAGGCATTTGAGCTACGTGTTGCTACTATTATGCTACATAGTCACTATTATTGGAGAAAGTTATGAATTAAATCAACTGCTTTGAGTTACGCCCTTTTCTGGCCATTTGAAGTTTTAAAGCGTTGTAGGGAGGTGGAAGAGAGTGCAAAGAAAATCGTTGTCCAAGTGTGCGCTCCTCAACTTATGACATTGCCCTCTTTGGGGGATTTTTGAAACTTACTACATTACGCTCCTTGCCTACCTTGGGGAAGTGGTGAAAATGCCATTTACCCTCTGTTTTGTGACCCGTGACCCTCGTATAGAGCTATGCTTAATCACCCCAAATTCACACACTTGATGATCAGTGCATAAAAAAGTGTATCTTTGCATGCAAATTGTTTTCACAAAACATCCACGCCAATGCATGTCGCTAGAGCCGAGATGTACATTCATTATACTAAATGAAAAAAAAAGAATGGGCTCTATGTGATGTTCAGGAATTTTTTAAAGAGTCCACGTTGACTTCCCAATACACTTGTTGATACATATGCTCATGGGTGAGGCAATTGGCCATCAATGGTCATATACCTCAAAATCGGAGCAATAAGCTCCATCCGCCGTTATTGTGGAATAATGATCCCCATTCTCCCCTACCTTGGAAGAATAAGCCCCATTCGCCCGTGTTCGGCAAGGAAAGCCCCATTGCTCCACCTGTTTTCACGATACTGAAACAACAACACATGTTACCTGAGCATGGGAAAATCAGGTATGAGTTGTTAGATGTCGGCCTTTCATCACGGTCGTCGCGATGGAGAGCCGTGGCAGCATTGAGCGGGGGGATTTGTACGACAACAATGCCGGTTAGCAATTCGTCATCCCCTCGTCTTGTAGGGCACGAGCCCACCCACCCGCCCGCCGATTGAGGCCCTCACAATTGAGGGTCTCATTTGGCGGGCAGATTCCAAGAGGGCTAAAGGGTTGGGGGTGGGGCCTTGGAGCGCCAGTGATTCCGGATAACGCACGTCGGTCGGAATCACCCGCGCTCCAAGAATAGGAAGTTTAAACTCCCCATTTGCTATGTTTTTCATTTTTTCAATAGTTTGACATATAAAATATACACAAAACCACCCTCTTGTTACACTCAGGGTTGAGGGGTTTGAGTTTTCTGCAGGCACTTTCGGAGCCCCGTGGTAGCGGGGCTCAACAGGTCCCCTTTCAACTCATTGGGAGTCTTGACCCCCCCATTTAAGCTCCCTACAAACTACCTCTAAAAAATCATAAACAGTGACATCAACATGTCAATGCCGCAAGCTATGTTATGTCGATATGTTGTCTTTTGACAAGCGAAAGGGATGTATCATTTTTATACGAAAAGGGCTTGTAAAGGTTGTGGACAAGGGGCAAATGAGGCTTAGTGATGTGAGGCAAAGATATATCAGGCTTATTGTTTTGTGGTATAGGCAAATGAGGCTTATTGTTCTAAAGTAAGGGGGGAATCAGGCTTATTCTCCGTGGTGAGGGGTACACGGTCACTCCTCCCTCGGGGAAATCTTGCAGAAGTGAGCATTTACCTTCCATCGTGACCTTGTTCTTTGCCGGGGATTTCATGAGATTTTTGCCTCAGGTAATTCAATTTAATGTAAGTGCATGGTGGCTTGATTTCGTGAATAGTTAGT
This sequence comes from Penium margaritaceum, assembly GCA_023375785.1. Taxonomy (NCBI): domain Eukaryota; kingdom Viridiplantae; phylum Streptophyta; class Zygnematophyceae; order Desmidiales; family Peniaceae; genus Penium; species Penium margaritaceum. The sequence continues at coordinate 83,842 of SZWC01010223.1, forward strand.
CAAGAAAAATTAACCAAATGCCTCAAAGCACATCAGACTAGGACGAATCAGTCCAGAATCGGTTGCATCATGAGCAAAGCCGCTACGTGATGCACGCAAGAACTGGAGGCTTTCATTGGCGTGGAAATGTCATCAAAATATCTTTCTAACTAAAATTTTAGCCGTGTTCGCGCGTGTGCTGGACACATTGATCTAGTCTACCCAAAGATGCAATTTGGTCGCACGTGGGTATGCATGAGTGAACCTGAGTGGTTCTTTCCACACATATATTTCATTTCACGCACCCCTTTACGCCTGGTTACGCGAGGGGAACAATTTTTTAGGGTCTCTTGATGTGCTTGTCGCGGTTTAGAAATGTTTTTAATTTCTACTTTAGGTCCTTGGAGCATGCTCGAGCAAGTTTGACTTTCCACCAAAGAATTGCTGTGGAGGTCGTCGCATGTGGTGCGAATCCCTGTGATATCCAGCAACATCGTGGCCTCGCAAAAATTGCAAGGTCTACTTGTCGCTACATTCGCTGTTTCATTTGTTGTTTCTCCATAGTTTCTTTTGCGATGACATTGAGTACCCACATAGGCATCGAACCATGAAGTCCTTCAAACGCATTTTTGTGTAAAAAATGAATTAACTCAATATCGAGAGAGAGTCGCGAAGTGAACATCGATGGTTCAAGTTGCTTCTTTGAAACTGAACTCGAGAAACATGCGCGTGGAACATTCTCATCCCGAAAGAACAAGGCACGATAGTTTTTGCTGACGTCATGTGCGTGAATAAACCACGCAGATTCACTCGTGCGTTCCCACACGCGGCCTTTGAACTTTAAACTATTTGTGTTGATTTCGGAACTACACGTGCGATCGACTTTCTACGCAACCACGATGCTCTGTCAACTATGAGTGCGAATGCACAAGGAGACATTTCGCCCATGTACCCACTTTACTACTGTACCCCATTCTACCCAATTTCTTACATTTCTGGGCAGACCCTCGACGGGCTCCCAAGTCTACCCACATACTCCACCTTACCCAATGGGAGGGTGTGTTTCCCGCCCATCGATTCACTGCGATCAATCGGCCGCCTGAGTGCGAATGTACAAGGAGACAAAACGTGCTGCCTCAGCAGGCGCTATAATGTCTGCGAGAGAATGTCCGGCCGCCCTCCTTGCTGCGGCGGCGGCGGCGTCCCCCGCTGCGTTGTAGGCACCGCAGCAGCAGCCGCAGCAGTCGCCGGAAGCATCTGTCGGGCTGCCGTCATCAGAACGGCCGTTTTTTCGCGACGCGGAGGGAACCCGCGCGCTGCTCTGTCGCGATTCGGGGGGAACCAACACCACGCGGCCAGACGAGTCTGCCTGGGCTTGGCAGGCGAAAGTGCGAGGCCGAAGGTTGCCGTCGCGTCGTCGCCATCTGAGTACGCTTTTCGACGTACACCTCCACTTGCATTCAACTTTGAAGGCAAGGAAACGTGCAAGGGGAGTCACCACCGTTTCCGTCTTGCAGGAGGGAGGAGGGGGCCTCTGCAGCTTGGCTTCTGGCAACCTTCCCTCGAACCAGGTTCTGCAGGGAATAGAACGAACTCCGCTCCGTGGGCCAGGTTCAGCTCCGGCTGTTCACTGTTGGAGGACAGCTTCACTGCTGGGGCAGATTCAGCGGCGGACCCCCAAACCTCGCCAGGGACAGAAGGAGGACTAGGAACAGCGCAAGTTGGCGAGGCTTCAGGAGAGGGAGGGCATAACCTCACAGGGGGAATTGAACCCGGACCAATCACAGACGAGGCAGACATGGCGGCCGCAACGGAGGAGGCGGTGGGCATCACATGCTACACCAACAGCGGATGCAAAGGGTTCCGCGCCGTCTTGAAGCAAAGGTGAGACCACTGCCCCCCGCCCCCCCCCCCCCCCCCCCCCCCCCGCCTCCCCCCTCCCCAACCTCCTTTCTCTCCCTGCTGACTTTGATCTTGTGATTCGTGTAAATTGAGAGTAGTCCTTCCTTTCGTCTTGTTATGGCCAAAAAATGTGTGTCAGCTACCATGGGAGTGGTGGTGGTGGTGGTTTTTGTGAAATTGGTTTTCACATTCTAGGGCGATTTTGCAAAGAAGTGGTGGTGGTGGTGGTGGGTGTGAGGCGATGCTGGACCCCTCGATCGCGCATGCTGCGATCAAGCGCTGTACATGTCATAGCGTTTGTGCCACATTGTCTTCGCCACCGCGAGCGCTGTTGGGCACGCTTTCGCAGCGGTCATGATGTGTCGCAACCCTAAACCAACCGCAAGCGCATTCGGAAGAAACAAAGAAGGCTCAAAGGACTAGTCCCCCCCATTCTCCACCGCTCACGCAAACTCACAGTCATTTCATTGGGCGCATGTGTGAGTCGGCATGTGTGAGTAGGTATGTGTGAGTTGGCATGTGTGAGTTGGCATGTGTGAGATGGCATGTGTGAGTAGGTATGTGTGAGTTGGCATGTGTGAGTCGGCATGTGTGAGTAGGTATGTGTGAGTTGGCATGTATGAGTAGGCATGTGTGAGTCGGCATGAGTGAGTTGGCATGTGTGAGTTGGCATGTGTGAGTTGGCATGTGTTAGTTGGCATGTGTGAGTTGGCATGTGTGAGTAGGTATGTGTGAGTTGGCATGTGTGAGTCGGCATGTGTGAGTAGGTATGTGTGAGTTGGCATGTATGAGTTGGCATGTGTGAGTCGGCATGAGTGAGTTGGCATGTGTGAGTTGGCATGTGTGAGTTGGCATGTGTGAGTCGGCATGTGTGAGTGAGCATGAGGGGATCAGCAGTCCCTCGCTCTCACACGGCGTGTGTGTGTGTGTGTGTGTGTGTGTGTGTGTGTGTGTGTGTGTGTGTGTGTGTGTGTGTGTGTGTGTGTGTGTGTGTGTGTGTGTGTGTGTGTGTG
>SZWC01010224.1:52419-75039 GCA_023375785.1 Penium margaritaceum
GATGCAAACCCATGGACGAAAATTTGATCCGTCAATGACGACAGGCAAGTGAAGATGTATCCGGTAATGACCGCCTGGGGCAAGTAGTTTTTCTACATTTTCAGGCGTCTATTTACACTCATTAAAATGATGATCAACGTTCATGTTTTGGATCATTTCCCAACTTCTGTAAACATTTTACGCACACTGGGATGCATGTGACACCACGTAAGTCATGTTTACATGTGGACGGTTCTTTAGTTAAAGTGAACAGAGATTTTCACCCAAAATCTATAGAAAATTATTACATTGGATCTGATTCATGTAAATGCATGTTTTACATGCATGCTTTCGCAAATCCTGTCCACATGCATGTTTGCCTGCCACAGGAAAAAAACATTGGCGTGCATGAGTGATGAGTTTTTGCAAAGAAATGATAATGTAAATGTCTGCAACTGCTACCATCCATTCTGAAGTCTCAGACCCACCAAGTTTTTGAATGAATGATGTCAGTACAGAACAAACATATGTTGAATGCATTTTCAAGAACTCGTTCGACAACCTGAGGATGGTTTGTGCATAAGTGTGTATGGCATAATGAGCCAAACTCATTCCACGGTTACATTGTTTCTATTATGAAAAACAATAAATGTGTATGTTGACGCAAAGAGTCTCTCATTCCGCATTCGAATCGCTACCACCACTAGGAGTGACCAATGAAAGCACTCCAACAAGGGATGTCGACCAATGAGAGAGTGCAAAGTGAGTCACAGAGAAAGTTCTACAGATGATGTGACTAACATGATATGGCCCCTCTTTACGTGAATAACAGGTAAGAGCACGCCCCCACGTCAACATTGTACTTCTTTCCAATCCTTCCCATACAATATCACTTCTGATGTTTCATAGAAGTGGAACACAGTGGTGTTTGGTTTGGCTCTCGCTCCAACTTCTGGCCTGTTGAGGTGAGTCAGTGTGGTCACGGTATTGTGCGCACAAGTCTTCCTTATCTAGGCAAAATTGAAGCACTCTCTTCTTTCATCGTCCGCAGGCCGCTGGTGTGCACATGCAGGACCTATTGTACATGATTGCCCTGCCATCGAGGTGAGTGGCACTAAGCATGCATTGCCTAGTGTGTTCCCCCCTGAGCAGTAGCCACCGCATGAGGAACAGTTGCAGCAATAGTTGGTATAGGAACAGCAGCAGCACTTTGCGCAACAACAGTTCGCGTAACAGAAGCTTGCGGAACAGCAACATCATGTCACGCAGCAGCAAGAGGTGTTACTTGACCCCCCATAGGAGTGGGGATCAATGATCCATAGAAGAAGAAATCACGCACTGGGTATTTCCATATGGAGAACAAGCACACTGTCCGCTTACATAGCACCCACACACTCGGCCCCCCATAGGGGTGGGAGTCAAACGTTTTGTATAAGACAAAATCACGCACAGNGCAAGAGGTGTTACTTGACCCCCCATAGGAGTGGGGATCAATGATCCATAGAAGAAGAAATCACGCACTGGGTATTTCCATATGGAGAACAAGCACACTGTCCGCTTACATAGCACCCACACACTCGGCCCCCCATAGGGGTGGGAGTCAAACGTTTTGTATAAGACAAAATCACGCACAGAGTGCATGATCAGTGTGTTTTTATATGGGAACCATGATGGAAACTGGGGCAGCCCTCAGGGAGGTGATCAGGCTCACTAAGGGCCGCCTAAGCAGGACCAACCATTTGTGAGAGGGGGTTGCAGGTTACACAGACAAAAATTACGGAAACGAATGTAGGTTTGCAGAGAATGCAAATTTCTGAATCCACTCTTGAGTGAGAAAGTGAATTGTCACAGCTTTCTGACAAGCTCTTATATGCCTCATTTGGCCTAGGGAGCACTGAGATACACTCTGTCAAAGTCTACCCTCTAGCACACTCTCCTGGCCTAGCGGGATGAGCGGCAGTCACCTTGTCACACAAGAGAATAATGTCTCACACCACTTGGACGACCAACAATCATTGTGTGCCCTTTCCTTGAAGTCTCTTGGAGGTCCTCCAGCCGCCTTTTCTCCTTGAAGGCCGCTCTCAGCCGTCCTGGCCAATAATCCTGCCGCCTTTGGAGCTCAAAGTGCTCAGGTCGTCACTTGAACCCGACACATGATCTCCAAACTTTGGAAATCCATATCTCACTCAAACGGACTCCAAATCAAGTTCCGTAAAGTGTGTTGGAACCTGTGAAACATCCTCTAAGCAACTGTTATGCCAGATGATTTTTATCGAGCAACCTGTTTTTGTTACTTTCTGGCACTCTCACATCCATCATTCTCCCACTTTGCAAGAAAACAAAATCACACAAGTCCGCATTGTCCCCTCAGCTGCTGAAAGCGGTGTGCTGCCAGCGGCTTGGTCAGAAAGTCTGCCAGCATCATGCTTGAAGGGAAGAACATGATCTGCACCACCTGCTTTGCCACGAGCTCGCGGATGAAGTGGTACCACATGTCGATGTACTTGGTGCCGGCATGAAATTCGGCGTTCTTCGTCAGAGCAATGGCGCTCATGTCGTCACAGTAGATGGTGGTGGCTGTGGTCAGCTGCTGTCCAAGGCTTGCTAGCAGTTCACACAGCCACACAGTTTCCTTTGCTGCTTCACTCAAGGCGATGTACTCTGCTTTGGTGGAGGAGAGGACAACACACTCTTGCTTCTTGCTCCTCCAGCTGATTGCACCTCCCCCGAGCACAAACACGAACCCACTGGTCGACCTCCTTGTGTCCAGGTCACCTCTCCAATCTGCGTCACTGTAGCAGATGAGGATGGGGCTGTTGTTTCCATTGAAGGTGAGGCAAATTCTGCTGCTGCTGTCCAGGTAGCGCAACACCCGCTTAACCGCCTCCCAATGCGGCACGCCCGGATTCGCGCAAAAATTGCTGAGAACTCCCAGTGCTTGGCTGATGTCAAGGCGCATGCCGACTGTTGCATATATGAGGTTCCCAACTGATGCGTGGTACAGCACTGCTTCCATGCGGCTGCTCTCTTTCCTACCGTGGGGACTCTGCGTCATGCTCAGCTTCGCTCCCACTTCCAGTGTTGTCGCTGCTTTGCGCGCTCCTTCCATGTTGAAGCGCTTGATGATGTCGCTCACGTACGTGCTCTGCGACAACTCCAAAGTCTGCTGCTGCCGGTCGCGCCTGACCTGAAGGCCAAGGTAGTAACTGAGCTCTCCCATGTCTTTCATGTTGAACGTGGCAGCAAGGGTCTGCTTCACATTGCCCAAAAGAGACTTGGAGTCAGATGCAATGAGCAGATCTTCAACATAGAGCAAGATGATGACCTGGCTTGCCTCTTGCGTGTGCCCATAGACAGCATGGTCAGCTTCACTGCGCACAAAGCCAAGGCCAGCCAGCTGCTCATCCATCTTGTGGTACCATGCTCGCGAGGCTTGCTTCAGGCCATAGAGGGCCTTCACAAGCTTGCACACCAAATCATCCTTTCCCTCCACCACATACCCCTCCGGCTGCTCCATGTACACGTCCTCTTTGAGGTCATCATTCAGAAACGCACACGTCACATCCATTTGGTGCACCTCCCAGTCCATAGCAGCAGCAAGAGCATGGATCTCTCCGATGGATAGGAACTTTGCGACAGGTGCAAATGTCTCATTGTAGTCTACACCCCCAGTTTGCGCATACCCCTTTGCAACTAGCCGTGCTTTGTACCTGAGCACCTTACCATCCGCACCACGCTTGTGCTTGAAGATCCACCGACACCCGATTACCCGGCTGCCACGTGGAGCTTCCTCAAGGGTCGTGGTGCCGTTCATCATGAGCGCACCATACTCCTTATCTCATGCAGCACGCCAATCTGCCGCCTTGGCGCTGCGCATAGCTTCAGTGAATGTGGCTGGATCATCGGTGACTGTGAGGAAGAAAAGCTCGAGGTCAGACAACTCCGTTGGTGGTGGAATGGTGCACAGGTTCACCAGCTCCTCCAGCGGCCTCTGTTTGCTTGCGAGGTGCTCGGATCGCCTCAGCGGCTCCCCACTGTCCTTTGCACCTTTGTTGATGCGTGCGGATCATCGTGGCAGCTGATGTATGTTGCTTTGTTGCTTCTCCTCATCGGATTCGGCTGCTAGCTCATTCTCCGTCTCAGCTCCCTCCACCTCTTTGTTGATGCCGCTGTCACCGCCATCTTCCGCACCCCCCTCTTCTGTTACCGGATCTTCTTCCACTTCAGGTACACGTGCAGGAGCAAGTGCAACTGCAGACATAGGGATTGAAGTCTAGCCCTTCACGTCCTCTTAAAAGACGATGTCACGGCTGCGGATGATCTTGCAAGCAGCAAGGTTGTAGAGGTGGTATCCCATGGTGTCGTAGCCGAGGGAGGCGGCCTTCACCGACTTTGCCTCCAGCTTGTTACGACTGCCGGTAGGCACATGCATAAATGCGCCACACCCGAAGACTTTCAGGTGCGTCACTGTTGGCTTGAGTCCCGTCCACGCCTCCTCCGGTGTCATCAGCGACACGACACGCGTGGGACTCTGGTTTTCAGGTACACGGCAGTGTTGACCGCTTCTGCCCAGAAGGTTGGTGGGAGCTCCGCGTCTTGGAGCATGCTGCAAACACGCTCCATGAGTGTGCGGTTTGCATGTTCAGCCACGCTGTTCAGCTGCAGTGTTCCTCGTAGGGTGACATCGTGCTTGATCCCGCAACGCTTGAGGAAGGAGCGAAAGTCGTTGGAGAGGTACTCTCCTCCAGCGTTGGTGCGAAGCACCTTCAACCGCCTGCCACTCTCATTCTGTGCAGCAGCAATCCACACCTTGAAAGCATCAAAGCACTCGTCCTTGCCAGCCAGGAAGGACACCCGCGTCTTCCTTGACTTTTCATCAATGAACGTGACAAAGTACAACTTGCCGGACAAGGACTGTGATGGCATGGGACCGCACAAATCAGAGTGAAGGAGTGAGAAAAGCTCAGCCGCCCCCTTCCCTTCCCTCGTGAAAGAAGCGTGGGCTTGCTTCCCTTCAATGCAGCTCTCACAAGCCGATGCACCAGGCTGCTTCACCCCCTTGAGCTCCAGGCCGTGGACCATTTGCTGCATGGAGATGATGGCGCCAAAGCCGAGGTGACCGAGTCGGCGGTGCCACAGACCGATGTTGTGTTTTCCCTCTTTTGCCGCCAACACTGAGTCGGCTTCCTTCTCCGACGCCACGTAGAGGCGGTAAAGACCGTCCTCCCTGTTCACTTTTGCAAGCACACGGCCTACACGGGCAGAGATGGTGCAGCCACCGTTCTCAAAGCAAACCTGCATGCCTTTGGAGATGAGAGATGAGACTGAGAGGAGGTTAGCTGCCAGCCCCAGAACATGGAGCACCCCCTTCATACGACGTTCCACATGCTTATCCTCAACAGAAGCACAAAACACAATCTCACCCTCGTCAACCTCCATTTGCACATGGTTGTCCCCCATGTACACCCAACAAGGCTCAATGACGGTGTAGACAATGAACCACTTGCGGCAACACGTTATGTGTCGCGTGGCTCCGGAGTTGATGATCTAGAACACGGCGGTGTTGTCGGAGTCGTGCAGGACCCGGATGGTTGTCACGAATCCACAATCCCAATCTACGGCGTTTGCGAAAGCGTCCGACTGTTTTCTTGCTCCCACTCCAGCCGCAAGGTCCGCCTTCTTTTTCCGGCATTCGTGCGCCCAATGGCCCGGTTTCTTGCAATAGTGGCAGTTCTCCTTCTTCTTCCCTCCTCCGCCGTTGCCCCTGGTTGGCGCAGCACCACCCCCATGACCAGAGTTGGTGATGAGGGCGACGTCCAGTCCGCTTCAGCCCTCTTCTCCCTTGCGCCGCTCCTCCTCAAATAGCAGGCTCTCCTCCACATCATTGAGGGAGAGCTTGTCACCACGTTGGTCCAGGGCAACAATGAGAGAAGTGTAACTGCTAGGAAAACCAGAAAGGATGGTTAGTATGAGCACACGCTCCATGACAGGGTCCTCAATCGCAGTAATCTGGTTTTAGAGAGACTTCACCATGTTGATGTAGTCAATCATGGATCTGGACTCATCCATCTTCACAGTGTGAAAGCGACGACGCAGCTGCATGTTCATGAGGATTGACTTTGAAGAATAAGTGGCCTCAAGCTTTTTCCAAACCTCCTTTGGCGTGAGGATGCCACGAACAAGTAGTTGCTGTCGTTCTACGAGGTGGAGGTAGATGGTTGCGAGGGCGTGGTCACGCTTCTCACGGTAGGTACGGGCCTCGACAGAGGATAGGGAGCTTTCTTCTGGTTCCTTCTCCTTCTCATCCGCCTGGCTCCAGAGACCCTTCTCCATCAGCACCATCTTCATGTTTTTGCTCCAGTTGAAGAAGTTCTTGCCTTCGAATTTGGCGATGTTGACGTTGGCCACCACAGAAGCGGATGTTGCCATGGCAGTGCAACGTTCAGCCCACAAACGACTCTCTCACACAACAGGGTGCAAGGAATGCCTCAAGGATGAGACAAAGCCTTGTTCTAGCTCTGATACCACTGATGGAAACTGGGGCAGCCCTCAAGGAGGTGATCAGGCTCACTAAGAGCTGCCTAGGCAGGACCAACTGTTTGTGAGAGGGGGTTGCAGGTTGCACAGACAGAAATTGCGGAAGCAAATGTAGGTTTGCAGAGGAAGAAAATGTCTGAATCAACTCTTGAGTGAGAAAATAAATTGTCACAGCTTTCTAACAAGACCTTATATGCCTCATTTGGCCTAGGGAGCACTGAGATACACTCTGTCAAAGTCTACCCTCTAGCACACTCTCCTAGCCTAGCGGGATGAGCGGCAGTCACCTTGTCACACAAGACAATTATGTCTCACACCACTTGGACGACCAACAATCATGGTCTGCATCTTCCTTGAAGTCTCTTGGAGGTCCTCCATCCGCATTTTCTCCTTGAAGGCCGCTCTCAGCCGTCCTGGCCAATAATCCTGCCGCCTTTGGAGCTCAAAGTGCTCAGGTCGTCACTTGAACCCGACCCATGATCTCCAAACTTTGGAAATTCATATCTCACTCAAACGGACTCCGAATCGAGTTCCGTAAAGTGTGTTGGAATCTGAGAAACATCCTATAAGTAGCTGTTATGCCAGATGATTTTTATCGAGCAACCTATTTTTTTCACTTTCTGGCACTCTCATATCCATGAAACCAAACGCCTTGGCCTCATGCAGTAACCCCCCACGCACTGGACCTCCCTTGAGGAGTGGGGATCAGAGCGAACATAAAAGATAACTTCATGCACTGAGTACGTGATCAGTGTATGTTTGTATGGGGAACAAGCGCACTGTCCTCTTACACTACCCCCACGCACTGGACCTCCCCATAGGGTTGGGGATCCAATGTTCCATGTTAGACAAAATCATCCACCGAGTACGTGATTAGTGTGTTTTCATGTTGGAAATGAGCGCACTACCCTCATGCACTACCCCCACGCACTGGACCCTCCCCCCTCCCATGGGGAGGAGGTCTAAGGTTCCACACAAGATAAAATCATGCACGGAGTGCGTGATCAGTGTATTTTTGTAACGAGCGCACTGTCCTCATACATTAACCCCACATACTGCATCCCCCATAGGAGTGGGGATCAATGATCCATACAAGACAAATTCATGCACTGGATGTGAGGTCAGAGTAATTCTGCATGGAGAACAAGTTCACTGCCCTCTTACACAGCACCCACATACAGGATCCCCCATAGGGATGGGGATCAAATGTTTCATCAAAGACAAAATCACGCATTGAGTATGTGATCATTTCATGTTTACATGGGAACAGAGCGCACTATCCTCATGCACTTACCCCACGCTCTGGCTCTCCCTGTATGAGTGGAGGTCAGAGGTCTCATATAAGACAATGTCATGCACTGAGTGCCTGATCAGTGCATTTTTGAATGGGGAACAAGCTCACTACCCTCATACACTGTCCCCATGCACTGGACCCCCTCCCATAGGGGTAGAGGTCCATCATTCCATATAGGAAAAAATCATGCACCATGAGGGGTCAAATGCTTCTTATAGGAAAAAGTCACACACCAAAAGGGATGCACTAAAAAAACCAATGTGTGAAGAGCCATCCATTAACCATACTTCTACTTTGTAATGCAGTGCCTTGTGATTGATGAGGACTTCAAACACCTGACCAACGCTTTGGGGGCGTGGGGTACCAAAATCTCCCTCATAGCAGCTGACACCAACGTGCACCTCATTTACTTAATGGAGTACATACAGGTCATGGACGTGGAACGCAGGGCAGCAGCTGGCAGATACAGTGCCCATTATTGTATCTTCCATTGAGTTCTACACAAGGCCCGTTGTCATCGCAAACAGGAGGATCATGAAGCCCAAATTGTGGCGAGAAGCAAAGAATGTGGTGCACCCCTAGATCCTAAGCGTTTTGGCAATAATACAGAACACCTGGGAGGGCCGTGTTGATGTAAGTCACTGTGTCCATTAATGTTTGTTGTCGCAATGCATGTTTACCCCACTCCAGCATGCGTCACCTCGCTGATATTTGTATTGTGCAGGTTGCTGCACCATTTTCACCCTTCATTGCTCAAGAGGATTTTCCTACTGCGTGCTATCCACATTGGACTGTCCAACACTTGCGACCGCATTACGAGGGAATTGAGACTCCTGATGGGAGAAGCATCCATGCATCAGTGGATGCAAAGTGTGCCGGTGAGAGATCTGGGGGGAGAAAAGAGAAGGTAACTTCTTGCATATTCACATTTGTGTGTCAGCATCCTGTAATTCACAGCTTCCACATCATGTTCAACGGAGAGTCTCCAACAACATGTTCACCACCCTCCTGACAAGGTTCTCCCCCAATAAGTTGCCATGTTTTGTCTTTTTTGACAATGATTGTAAACTCTATGCATACATCCTCGGACGGGAGCCATGGCTTCTCACAAGAACCCGTTTCCTCTGTGATTAGTTCCACTTCAGAGACAAGGATGCTGCCAAGCACACATGCTCTACAGGCTTCAGTCCAGACATGTACTCCCGCCTTTGAGGTAAGCTCATTTGTCATGTTCACTGATGTGGATGTGACCACTGAAAAGGGAACATTAACAAAACACATTCGCGTTGTTGTGTAAGTGTGAACACATTGGCCAACGAGCAAGTCAACCGCTTCACCCACCGATTTACTGTGCAAAGCTTCACATACACCACCAACAACCTAATGCACAGTTTTTTCATGGTGGAATGTATGGAAGAACAATGAGTGCGTAATGTTGGCAATTGCAGGACCACATGATGACGTCATTAGTGGTGGAGATGGTGTTGACGACCCTGATTTACATGAAGAGTACGGGGGGGATGCAGAAAACGGTGTTGAGTTGAGTGATGCAATTTAGAGAAATTTCAAGAGACTCCTCCCATCTGGTGAAAAGAGTTTTAGGACACACATGGGCGAATTGAAATCATCATTTTGAGCAAAAGTCAATGTTTGTATGGTATTCTAGAAAGGTTACTGCATTAGACACACTATATTTTTCCTGTTTGGTAATCTTTGTACCATGCCATGTTCAATCGCATTATTTTGCATCTTGTCTTCTGTCAACTGCAAATTTTACTACTCTATGAAAGATGAACATGTGCAGCTATCCCTCCATAGAATACATCGATTTTGCCCTTTTCACATGAATCATCACTATCCATACATTAGCCATATGGGAGATGCTTCAGTTTAACCATATGGACAATGCTTCAAATACTGAGCAAGTTATATCAACATAAAGAAATGCACTGCATTAGTTAAAAACCAATTCTTTCACTCAGTAACCTCAGCACAGTAACACTCCTGCAATTACACACTTCGGCAAGCATGCATACAATGCACAAATTGCACCTCTACCTCTACCAGTGTTGTAGCCACGAATGTATACAAGTTTCAATTCAACACTTTCTTCAGCTCTCCTACACAACATACAAGATGCTAGATCTGCACTAGCACTAACAGGCAGAGCAGAGAAAACCCTACAGATTGAAGTAAATCTCTTGCTGTAGGTGAACCTCTGCGCTCATATTGTACCGGCCATGTTCCTGCACACATAACAAGAAACGCATGTGTTATTCCATTGCAATTGCAGTTCAATGGCCATTTCTTGAAGAAAACAACGGAAGTGTAAAACGTTCACAACCGCGTACTTACGCTTAGTCCGCCCAGTGCTCATGCATTGCCTTTTCCGCCTTGCAGATCATCTTGGCCATGCAAGGCATCCAACTTTGCTGCTGCAGCATAGCAGCCTTTTTCGCTGGGGAGATGTCCAGGATGTTGGTGACGATGTTTCTGGCCATCTCAAGCCACTTGGCCTGGTCTGTACCGTGGACAATTTCCATGCAATGCGCCAGAGCCAGAGCCGCTTGCGCCATGCTCTGGTCTGCACTCAGCCATGAGCGCCCACGGCCCAAGTTGAAGACACACCCCTCACCTAAAAAACGGTGGACCCCTGCCGCACCACCTCCATTGCCTGCACCCTCTCTACCTCCATCCTGCGCTCCCATTCCGCCAGGTCCAACTCCCACTCCTCCAGCTGTCCCTGCCACGCCGGGAGCATCGCCATGCTGTCCGCCAAGGCCGCCCACTCTGCCTCCCTTCCCTCCATGGCCGGCTGCAAAGCCGCCATGTCCCCCCGCTTGTCCCTCAACACGTCCACCGCCCGCTGGTGCTGCTTGCCGAATCCCCGCAGCTCCGCCTCCCTCACCTCCGTTGCTTATGCCAGCATTATGTCCTGCAAGATGACGCTGTTCCGCGAGGGCCTTCCGAACTGCCTGGAGGTGCTGCGCGATGTCCGCCCACTGCTCCTGCACCATGGTCTGCTGAAACTGCACCGACTCCAAAACCCACATGATGCCCTCAATCACCATCTCCCCTGCCTCCACCATCATCGCCTGCCCTAGAACCCTCAGATACCTTGAAGAAGTGCAACTTAAGGGCAAAACAGACCCAGATATTGGGAGGGTGGAGGGCACCGTAAGGTGTTACGGCTGACCCACTTGTGGTAGCCACGAGACCTGTTCTGACTTCAGATGATGGTGATGCCGTAAACGCAATACCTGGAGTACCTGCTTGGATGCGTTCCTTCACACCATTAAATTGATCATTGTCCCTCTTTACCTGTTCTTTATCCATGCATGTACCATAAGAATCGTGCTTAGAGTGGCATGTTTCAAGAATATGCTTAAAAGGAACATGCGTGCCTTTTGATTCATGTCTGAGATGCATAATTTTGGAGGTATGTTTGAATTTGCACAATCTGAGGCAATGTTGATCAAAGATTCATGCTTAAACACTTGGAATAATGTGAAATTTGCTCTGAGGTAATCCATAACATGCTAATTCTTCGTGAAAGTTGCTTCAAAAAGCATGCTTGAAGAAACATGCTAATGCATGTATGTTTTAGATGTGTGCAAGTATGGAAACATTCCAAAACACCATCTCTAAACTCACCACCCACCATATTGCCCACTCAGCCGGTTGCACTTTTTGAAGACATTCAAAGCATGTACATGAGTATGAAATGTATATGAGAAATGGGAATGCAAGAAAAAAACCTGTCATATGTTCTTCTACTCCAACAAATGTTTCTACCTATGGCGGAGAAGTCCCAGCTATAGAGGCAGGGGGGCGGGTACCTCGGAACGAACATTGTCATGATGTTTGCATTGTGCGATCTACATTCATGTCTGTATCATTTCTATATCACCTTACATGCATACTTACATGTAACTGACTATAGATCAGGTTGACAGATTTATGATGAGATTCATTATAATGTTTTCTACCTTCATTCAAATTCGTACGCGCCAACTCATGTCAAGAAGTGTATTTTTAGACAACAACATTATTTTGTGGGGCATGTAGCTTCACCTGTCTTGGCAAGTGTAGAAGGTTGTGCTTTGGTCATCTCTGTTGCATAAAAAAAAACTTGTATTTCATGCCTTCGCATTTTGTTCTCGAAGACCAGAAGAGAATAGGTTGCTTCGTCACCCAAAAAACCCAGGATCGAACCCTGTTGTTGTACGCGTGCCGACACGTGGCAGAGATGCTACGGGCAGTCTGAAAAGCACCATGGTTGTGAACATTCAAAACGAGTAGCTACGCCTGTATCGACCATCGAACTGGAACGTTTTGGGCATCCATCGGCAACCAAAATGTGTAGAGTAGGGTGTATCGATGATAAATAAAAACTTCAGCAACCAATGATGACGTGCGTTGCACACAGAAACTCACGACACGTTTTTGGCACTCGAAAAACCGTCAGCAGTGTCTGGCCTGTCGGGGATGTTGATGTGTCATCTTCTTGCCGTTTTTTGGGACTTTTCAGCAGTAGACATGCCCTCCGCCTTCCCTTCCGACCCCTCCTTTTCATGCTCCGGGCCGTCATGTACGAGCGATCTCGAGGTGGAAAAAGACTGTCGACTGTCTCGCTCCGCGAATCTTGGCTGCCAGAACAAAGTGGAAAAACTGGGGTAGACCATCGGAACGGTTGCTTGGTCTTATTTCTTGACTGTGACATCATCGGCCCTTGCTGATATCTACCATCAAATTGGGGATGGCGGTCTTCACCGACCATTGTGGTAGGTGTAGATCCATACATCGACCATCGATCCAGGTGATTGTGCTTGCATCGACCGCCAAAGTAGCCAGTAAAGATGATTGCATCTCTGATTGATCCAGTTGATCATAGAAAATCAAAACCAGTTTGTGAAGACCACTGCTCCATGGTCTTCCCACTGCTCCAGATCTTCTGTTCACCTGGCACCCTTGTGCGCAAGCAAGAGCAGTCAGACCAACATTACCGGCAGGGCCAGCGACACCGCTGCCAACACTGATGCATTTCATACAATAGCAGCATTGGAATCAGTGGCATCATTGGCATCAGCAGAAGAAGCAGAAGTAACAGGAGTAGCAGTAGCAGCAGCAGCAACAGCAGCAGCAGCAGCAGCAGCAGTAGCAGCAGCAGCAGCAGCAGCAGCAGTAGTAGCGTCAACAGCAGCAGTAGCAGTATCATCAGTAGCATCAGCAGCGAGAGCAGCAGCGGCAGCATTGGCAGCATCGGCAGCAGCATCAACAGAATTAGCAGCAGCAACATCAGTAGAAGCAGCAGATTCAGCAGCAGCAGTAGCAGCAGCAGCAGAAGAGCCATCTCAGCCCCCGCTGCCAACATCAGCCTTAGAACCACCAACAGGTATGCACGATGATCAATGTAGGCAACAATGCTAGCTTACAGGCCGGAGGCAAGAACAAATGGATGTGAGGGTGTGCACGATGAGCAAGGTGCTTCGTCTGAGTCCATGGGGAGGTTATGCTTGCAGGTTGATGGTTTGTGAAGGTGGAAAACGGAAGTGAGCAGTCTGAGGTGTCCAGGGGGCGATACGAGAATGTCACATCTGGTTCCGAGACTGCCGTGAATGCCATGACTTCCAAAAATTCAGGAAAAAATGTCACATCTGGTTCTGATTGCATATGCAAATGCAAGCGCCCCAAGTTTCCATGGCTTATCTGTGCATTACCATCTATCATGCCAGATTTAGGTGAGTGACGTAAGAGACCGTCATTTTTCGCTGTACGTCTGTTACCAATGTGGTTCACTCCTATCTCCGTTCTCACCTTTCAAGTATGAAACCATTTCCGGTTGATTACGGTTCGTACAAGGGAGCCAACGAGAAGACTGTGTGCACCATCGGTCAAGAACAATGGAAGGGTTTCTCCTCTCTAATCAGGTTTCTAAACGGCAGAGCGGAAAGCACACTCTGGAACAAAACTCTGAACCCGTTTCTCAAATCCAGTCCAGCTACCATTTGGCTGATCCTCCAAGTTTGGGCAGCGCACAACATGTTGATTGCACAGGTGGTGACGATAACTAGAACAACGCTTAACCTTGAGCTGCTTCTCTGGCAACCATGGGTTCACAAAAATTGCTGTCGACTCAAAGAACAAGGTATTGTTGATTTCATGATGAAGATGGAAGCCAAGGGCAACCGGCCATTGTACACTTGTTATAGATTGGAAGTTTGCCTCAGAGTTCTGACTGGAGCATTCAATCGGTAAGCAGGCATTTCTTCCTTTGTATGCATGCTCCCCCCATGTTTTTTTCATGTTCTTCCTGAACCCTAAACTTCATGTCATTGTGATCGTTTAAGCTCAGGCACTCCTGAAACTTTGAAGGTGGCCGCCACGCGATATGCAGAGCGGTCTTCGAACTGTGGATCCTACAGGTGCATTAAGTGCCAACGGCGCGGAGGCCACATCTCACGTAAAGCCTTCCCTTTACGAATCAGTTGTTAAAGTACTTTCAGGAGCCAAGGTTTTTACATTGCGTTCCCTTTTTTCGCAGGTGCAAGGTGAACAGTGGGGCAGTGCTACATCACCAAGACATCAACATCCCAAGCAGGTATTCAAGCTGCTGGTGGTATTCAACCTATCCTTTCCTTCTGGTTTTTTCTTGTTGGCGTTCCCTTCCTTCACAGTTTTTTTTTCATGTTAGGAAGTGTATCTGTCTGGCATTCTATTCAATCTTGCATTGTGTGTCACCATCTTCCTTTAGCAGGAAAGATCAGCACACCATGGCTGTCAACATTCTGTGGCACCTAATGAATCCGTTTCTGAGCTTTACACAGTGTTGAATGCGGGCGGGAGTGTGAGGCATGAGCCGTTTCCAGCAGAGTCATAAAACCAGTTGATGAGGGAGTATGTCGGCAATCAGGAGTTTCTGGCATCAACCCCGTCTAGACTTCCGGGCGGCTTTCCGAGTGCAAGTTTTCTTGTGCAGCTCATGCGTGCTGGCCTGAACCATGCATCCCTGACGTTAGTGTTGCACCTCGTGCCCCTAGGCAGGAGGAATGGGCTAGTGGACGTGAAGGCGCCAAGAGAATCATGGATGACCATGAGTCTGAGTCAATGTTAGGTGGCACAGCCAATGATTGTCCAAGGGAGAGTGCCGCGACTGTCGCGACTTTTGTATCTGCTCCTACACTTACACCTGCTCTTGTTCCAGCTCCTCATCCTTCGCCTGCTCCTCATCCTCTTCCAGCTCCTGCTCCCACCTCTGCTCCTGCAGCTACTCCTTCTCCTGTGCCTGCGCCTGCGCCTACTTTGATTGACGTGACCGGTAAGACTGCAACAATTGCTGCGACTGCAGCGTCTGCAGCTACCACTGCGGTTGTTTTGACAGCAGCGGATCCCCCTACCACCACTGCCAATACTGTTGGTATTACCGCCACAGCCGCAACTGCCGAGAATGCCATGGCTTCCGTGATTGCCCTGGCTCCCGCGACTGCTGCCACAGCCGCGACTGCCGCGACTGCAACCACTGGCAAGGCTCCCAAGACTGTCACCACTACCAAGGCTGCCGCGACTGCTGCCACTGCCGAGGCTCCCGCGACTGCTGCCACTGCCGCCACTGCCTCGACTGCCGTCACTGCCGCCAGTGCCATGACTGCTGTGGCTGCCGCGACTGCAGCGACTGCCACGAATTCTGTGGGATGGGTAATCGATGGGTCATCGATTACCCATGCCGGCAGCAAATGTCTCGCAGCGTGTCAGCCCTCGTCGCATTTCTATTCTAACCACGTACACGCGGTCTGCCCCTGCGCCCACTTCAGCAATCAACTATCCTGGTTGCACGCGGTTCGCCCCTGTGCCCTCTTCAGCAATCAGCTGTCCTGGGCGCACGTGGTTTGCCCCTGTGCCCACTTCAGCAATCAGCTGTCTTGGGTGCATGTGGTCCGTCCCTACGCCGAGATGTTATCATCAGCGTTTCCTTGCTCTTCTCAGTGCTCCACCAACATCTGCAACTAGCATTATGACCTACACGAGTATCCTGTTAATTCTGCAACTGCTTGCACCCACATAGTAGATTTTTCCGCGGTGTGCAATCCTATCTCCCTATTTCTCCACAGACGGGATCTACCTCACGCTTGAACTTCATCCTCCTCCTCCTCAACAATCATCATCATCATCATCATCATCATCATCAGTTTCACGCACGTGAGAAACTATACCAGTTACGACAGACACATTCCTACAGGCCTCTGCCTAGCAACTTCCTCATTCTCTTGCAAGGATGCTTACTTGTGGCCAATGCTACTGGTTCTCTCGCGAGCTAGCCATGGATCCAAATGTACAGAGGATAATCTCTCAGATTCCCGTACTAGAATTTATCGATGATGAAGATAACAGCTTCATCAAGTGGGAGCAAGCCTTACGACGCACGAATAAACGTGTCCTTGTACGAGACATTTGTCTTGGACCACTTTTAAGATTAGCTGTGGATTGGAGAGCTCAACGAAACCCATCCCTCTGGCCAGATTACAAACACATCCTTCTCCATGTTTAAGCTCTCCTTTTCACCACAACAGGACTCGCCTTCCACGACATCATCACCCCGCGAGGTCTGAACATCCCCATCATTGTGGCTGACATGAAGGAACGATGTGCACAAGGATAACCTCCCACGCAAACACTCAGGTGCAAACGCTGGTACGTACCACAAGGACTCCTACCAAGTGAACTTCCTCCTCCTGCTTTGCCGCCACTACCAAAACAATCTCCACCACGGTCTGAGTCCCCACTTACAGTGTACGCCACTTCCTCCTACGAAAGTACCTGAACAACCCGGAGATGCTTCCCCTTCCTCCCTTATCAGGTGTATGGGGGAATGTCAGAAACATAAGGCCGGGGTCACAGGCCATCAGATTGAGTTTTGATAAAATGCGTGGGAACGAAAACTTGTAACCGGACGGATAATGAGCGACAATTGACTGGCCATTACGGTCATGACATCAGCGCTCGCCGATGGGTAAAAATATCATTTGTTTTCTGCCACTAGCTTAAGTTTTAGCTTTACAATGGGTCAATGGGTAACGTGACATCTTTGGAGCCAAATACAAGGGCAGTGAGCTAGATGAACCTTCGAGCCGGAACAGAAACCAACAGCCAGCCATCAGCAGGTTTTTGTTGTCGAATTCTCAAGCCCATCAGTGATGGCCTGTGAAAGTAGCCTAAGAATATCAAGAACATGTTTGGTCTGAGAACGAGCCACCTCAATATCTCCAGTGTGTAATACCATGAACACTTGATTTGCCTTTGCGAGCATAACAACACTCAGACGCCCTAATTCCTCCTTCTCCACTCCAACTCTGTTAGAGCAAGAACACCACTAATCAATTGGTAGAAATGAAATCATATAGATTGCAATGTGTTTGTAAGCCTACTTCCTGAGCTTCTCTACTGCAGACGAAAATGTGTTTGCAGCAAGGGACAGCCAAGACTGTACACCAAGAGTGACAGGTTTCAAGCTTATGAAGAGCCAGTGAGAACCTTAGTCCACTTTGAATGGCAATTTGGTTATTGACTCAAACAAACATGGCAAGTGTCAGTGAGCAGTAAGAGTAATTTCCTTCACACAACAATAGCCTGGTGAATGCACAATGACTTTCTCATTCACAGAGCTGGAGAATCATGGATCATGAGTACTCCTTGAACCTTGTCGGTATAACAGTCTGCTGGTGAGTTTTCCTTTTGGCTTTAGGAGTGTAAACTGAGTCCGTCCGCCTTCTTTGTTTGGTTTTTCTCACTGCAAGACAAAGTAAACAGGACAAGATGATCAAGGTTTGAATTACAATGACTACATTTTATGTGTGGAAAAGTCAAGGACATTGAATTGAACACTATCATAGAAGTTGTATCTTACCTTCGTGTGTCAACCTCTCTCCAGTCATGGCTTGGTTGTGAGCACTCTCTTCACCATTGTCCTCCTAATGAACACCAAACCCATATTCATACANTATCATAGAAGTTGTATCTTACCTTCGTGTGTCAACCTCTCTCCAGTCATGGCTTGGTTGTGAGCACTCTCTTCACCATTGTCCTCCTAATGAACACCAAACCCATATTCATACAATTCTATGCAAAAGGCAGATAATGACATGTCCAACCATAGCTTGGGAGATGCATCATTATCCAACCCTTCAATGTGCCCATCCTCTTCAGGAAACATACTAGACAAAACACCACGGACCTGCATCAAGGCATCTCAAATTCTCTAAAGATGTACACAACATTGGAATGGACATCTCCAAACTACCTTTTAACAACAACGGCTCTACTTCCTACCTTAACCTGAAGATGTTTCTCATTTATGTTTGCCACATAAATACTTGATACATCTGCAACGAAGATTGGAGGTCATCATCTACTTGAAAACACAAATTCCAGTACTGATCGGATGCTTCAGGATACCCTTTTACCTTCAGATCCATGTTGTGCATTGAAAATGGCGTCCACATTGCCACAGAAACTTTGGCCAACACCATGCAGGTCCTTCAGTTTCTCCGTCAGTTGTATATATTCTGAACGTACATGAGGGGTCCTGACTTTGGAAGTTTCATGCATTCGCTCAGCCAGCTGGCGCCTCAACACGGTAACCTCATCTTGCAATGCTTGGATGACACTGGCCTTCTCCTGCAACCTACCGGCTGCAAACTAGTACCGTTTTTCACGCATGGAAAAACACACAAATGGAGAGAAAACTAGGAAATCTTACATCTTGTAGGGGAGACGTGGCTTCGTCACTGGTTCCAAGGATGGCAGAAAACTAGTCAGAGAGTAAGGCAATAATTTTGGCCTGAATTGACTGGGAATAAAAACTTGATCAAGGCTCACAAGCAGCGGAATTTTATAGCCGCTGATCTAAGATTTCCAGAACACCAAAGCATGCCAGATTTGAAGCTTCCTAGCAGATTCTATGGCTTCTAGAGTGGCCCTTGGTAGGTTGTCATTTTCCCTACCTAGGAAGGCATGCCTTCCTTCCTCTAGAAGCTTCTGCCCATTCCTAGATTCCTCAGCTTGCTTCTAGTAGGAGGGAAGGTATCCAGAAGACCAAGACACCCCTAGATGCCTTGTAGAACAAGGCACCCCTTCTAGAAGGTGTGCCACCTTCCTGGACCCCTCAACTGGCCTTCTAGAACCTTAAGGAGGAATTCTAGAGGTTGAGCTAGCTTCCTGGCATCTATTTTCCACCTCCCTTGAAGCAGGGCAGAAACTGATCGTGTGGGACTTGAACCCGGGCCCCTGCCTCTAGAGGTGGACACCATTAACCACTAAGCCACCTTGGCTTGTCTTTTTGGTGTTCCTTTTTGGAGTCACTCTTGCCATGGTAAGGAGCATTACTCCAACAATCTCCCCCTTGCGCATCACCCATGGCAGCCGTCCATGCTCTACCTGCAACTGCGGATCCTTTCTCCTCATAGGAGGCGAGCTTATACTTTATTGCTCCCTCCCACTCAGCCCCATCCTTCTGGTGCAGTGCTTCCTTCATGCTCCTCTTGCGTGAAGAAGACTTGTGCGAACCCAGTCCAGATTCCCTTGTTGGCATCGTACCTCCTTGTCCTTCGCGCACGGTTGCTCGTGCGGGGCTGTTCTTGGTGTTGTTTCTTTTCGATGCCATCCTCTCCAAGCGCCTGCTCCCCCTCTCTTGGAGACATTGGAGACATCAGCCGACTCTCCGCCTCCACGTCCATCTCCGGTGCTTCAGATTCCTCATCTGAACTGGCCGGAAAACATTCTGCCACTCGCCCATCCCTTGGGCAATCCTCTCCGGCTGGTGCTGCTGCAAGGACGTCACCCTCATTCACGTCCTCCGGTGTCTCCCCCTCAAGGAGTGACAGCCACTCCCCCCTTTTGGAGAGACCTGCCTCCTTCTCCGTCTAACGGCTTTTCTCGTCGAACGTGACGTCGCGACTCCGCACAATCTGCTTCCACCTTGGGTCATAGAGCCGGTAAGCCTTGCTTCTGCTCTCATACCCAAGGAAATTACACCTGCGGGTTCGTGGGTCCAGCTTGCTCCGCCCTTCACGTGCCTGCACAACCACATGTGCAACACAACCAAACATGCGGAGGTGACCCACTGCCGGCTTCCTCCCACTCCACACCTCTTGTGGCAAGTTCCACGCATTGCTCTCCTTGTCCTGCAACGGCTTGGTTGATGTAAGGTTCATTATGTACGCTGCTGTCCGTGCTGCCTCGAACCCAATATCATTGTGCAAGGCCAGCGTCGCTCAACATGGATCCCACCATGTTAAGGATTGTGCGATTTGCTCTCTCTAGGATGCCATTCTGCTACGGGGAGTGTGGAGTTTTTTTTGTGCCACTCAATCCCCTTGCTCTTCATCCACCCAAGGCAGCCCACATATTCACCGCCGTTGTTGCTCCGGAATGCCTTCACCTTCAACTCTCTCTGCGGCTCCACATCTGCCACAAACTCTTGCATGCATGCAAGGACTTCGCTCTCTCGCTTCATGAGGTAGAGGTACAATTTGCGGCTGTGGTCGTCAATGAAGGTGAAGATGTTGCGAGCTCCGCCGATGGAGCTCTCAAGTGGTCCACACACATCTGTGTGTACCACTGCCAACTTTGTTGATGCACACATCCCCTTTGTCACAAACGGCTGCTGCGTTGATTTGTCGATGACGCATGGCTCACACACCGTCTCCTTGGTTCCATCAAGGCCACTGATTTGGAGACCCCGCACCACCTCTCTCTTTTCCATCTTTTTCACTGCCGATGGAGAAACATGGCAAAGTTGGTGGTGCCACAAGTCCAGGTCTCCTTCATCCTTTGTTGCAAGATTGGCGGCGTTGGACCCCGCCCGGCTGTCGAGGATCTTTGCGCGTAGCAGCTACAAGTCATCCTCTCTCTTGGCATACGCAATAACCTCGCCTTTGCCCTCCTTGCGGATGATGGCCTCCTTCTTTGTGAAGAGCACCTCAAGTCCCTTGTCGGTAAGGCGGCTGACGGAGAGCAAGTTTGCCCCAAATTTGGGTATGTGGAGCACGTTGTGGATTGTGCTCGTGACAGGTTTACCATCCACAATGGACTCAATGCGGACGTTACCCTCACTGGCGGCCACCTCTGTTTTGCTGTTGGCCACCATCATGCGTCTCTCCAAGGCGCCGTAGGTGAAAAACACCGCCTTGTTGCATTGTGTGTGGTGGCCTGATCCGGAGTCAATGACGGCAACTCCTGGATCCTTCATGTTGGTGGAGCTGTACGCCATGAGGGCCTGCTCGTATTTCTTCCCACCCCGCTGCAACCGGTCTGGCTTCTTCTTGGGGCAGTTGTGTGCATAATGGCCCTCCTTGCTGCAGTTGAAGCACTCCCCCTTCTTGTCACCCTTCTTGGTGCCCTGTCTGGCACCCTTCCACTTGTCTCCTCGTCATGCACACTGAGGATGGAATGTGTACGCAGAACTTGATGTCGCTGCACTCTCTTGACCGCCACGTCGCATCCACTTGTTGCGCACGTACTTAGCAATCTTCGGGTACTTCAGCTCGCCGGAAGGCCAGCCACCAAGGACTGTGATCATGGGACTCCAACTCTCCGGCAAGTCCAGAAGGAGGATCATAGCTTGCAACTGAGAGTCAACCTCCCAACCTGTGGCCACGCACTCCGCTACGAGTGACTTAATCTGCTGCAATTCTCCATGATGTTGTCACCTTCGTCGGCTCGGAGGGTGACGAGCCGTTTGAAGATGAAGAGCTGATTGGCAAGGTTGTGTGACTGGTAGATGGTGCAGAGTTTTGACCATGCATCTTTGGCCATGGTGCATCCTTGGATGTGCCCAAGTGGTGGTTGGCATAACGCGGACACAAAGAGCACCAATGCCTTTTTGTTGCGCTTCTTGTATGCCTCCTTCACCTCAGCCGTTGCAATTTCCAGCGGAGTAGTCTCATCCCCCTATACAAGCTCAAGCAATCTCGTGTCGTCGTGGAAGACCTGAAATTGCCACCTCCACAAGGCAAAGCCTGTCCCATCAAACTTAAGGACAGTACGGCTGCTCTGTTGCTCTCTTGTCGCCATGTCTTGCTGTTGAAGCGTGAACTCAAGGTGGCTTGTAACCCCTTAGAGGCGTGGGCCCATAACCATTTGTTGGCCTAAGGGTGAGTGTGAACCCTGGAGGGTCCCTAGCAGTGGCTGGTTCACATCACCAACTGTTTTTGGAGAGACTGAAACTGTTGAGGCAACTGGTTCCAAGGATGGCAGAAAACTGGTCAGAGAGTGAGGCAATAGTTTAGGCCTAAATTGACTGGAAATAAATACTTGATCATAGCTCACAAGCAGTGGAATTTTATAGCCACTGATCTATGATTTCCAGAACACCAAAGCATGCCAGATTTGAAGCTTCCTAGTAGATTCTATGGCTTCTAGAGTGGCCCTTGGTAGGCTATCCTTTTCCTCACCTAGGAAGGCATCCCTTCCTTCCTCTAGAAGCTTCTGCCCCTTCCTAGATTCCTCAGCTTGCTTCTTGTAGGAGGGAAGGTATCCAGAAGACCCAGACACCCCTAGATGCCTTGTAGAACAAGTCACCCCTTCTAGAAGGTGTGCCACCTTCCTGGACCCCTCACCTGGCCTTCTAGAACCTTAAGGAGGAATTCTAGAGATTGAGCTAGCTTCCTGGCATCTATTTTCCACCTCCCTTGAAGCAGGGCAGAAACTGATCTTGTGGGACTTGAACCCGAGCCCCTGCCTCTAGAGGTGGACACCATTAACCACTAAGCCACCTTGGCTTGTCTTTTTGGTGTTCCTTTTTGGAGTCACTCCTG
>SZWC01010225.1:21611-61851 GCA_023375785.1 Penium margaritaceum
GGGGGGGGGGGGGGGGGGAGAGGGGATGGATCAGGTGACTCTTGAAGGATGAAAAGATCCATTCCCTGATATTTCTTGAATATCCTCGTGAACAGGAAATTGTGGTTTCTACGGTTCTTCAAGCATAGAATATTTTGGCAAGAAATTAATTCAACCAGTACAAATATTTCAATGAAGAGGATTTTGTTCATTGTGCTGTAGTTGTTCCTTCAATAACAAAGAATAAGGGTGCATTCACTGAGTAGAGGCATGTTCACATGGAAAAAATGACTGCAGCATAAGATCATTCCCTGGACGTTCCTATGTTTAATGTACCTCAAATAGGAGAGGAATAGTTGATTGTGTGCCTTAATGGCACACAATCAACTAGTCCTCTCCTATGGTGGTGCAGTCCTTAGTGATTGATATCACCATCTAATTCAATGTTCAATGTTTAACTGGATGTGATGGAGGTCAATCTCATGTATGGTGTAGCTTGAATACAAGTGGTGGGTTGTTAGCTACTGAGCTAACCACCTCTGGCAGAGAAGCCGCGAAACCGAAAAGCTCACAAAGGTTTTTAGGCCTTCTTCCTTTGTTGACATGTGTCATGCACCCCAAACTTAATCAGGCATACACTTCACCTTCAAGAGTACTAACGCCTTAGCATTACATCTCAAGAAGAGCTCAAGTTGTCAATACGCAAGAGAGCATCAAGCAAGGGTTAATTGATCAGCATGCAAGACAAGTCCTTTTATAGTTGGGTGTCCAGTCCTAGAACTCAAAAGCACATTCCTGAGAACTGGCTTGACCCTGCCACATCACCAAGAGACTTGCGCTATGGGCTTGACACATAAGCATCCATGTGCCAAGGTGACTGATTAGCCGTGTTGCTTCCCAGAAGCAACGGACTTTCTTTCTTGGAAGCTTCCAAAACAACCAAGATGTACATGGAGCCAGGATCGAACTCATGACCTCTCACTTGGCCAAATCAACAAAATGGCCAAGTTAACCACTCACCTACATGGTGTACTCACAGGTCATATCTCACACGAGACAGAGCATAGTTGAGTCACCCTACAACAAATCCAGGGGTCATACCTCCACAAGGGGCAGAGCATTCCTGATCCGTCGTACAAGACTTGAACAAGGGACACAAATATTCAACAAATCTCTCCCTTGCACCTTGCGTCCGTTTCCATCATCATTCTTCATCACTTGCGTTGACCATGCCGATACCTTGCCTGCCCGCCTGGTGGAGATCCTTGTCCAATGGCTTTGTAAGCATGTCAGCCCGGTTCAGCTTGGTGCCGACATACTCGAGCTCCACTGTCTGCTTGTANCGGATCTCGATGTGCTTTGTGCGCCTGGACAGGACGGGGTTCTTTGACATGTCAATGGCGCTCATGTTGTCAATCTTGATGACCGTCGCCGTTGCCTGTGGTGCCTTCATCTCGGATAGCAAGCTTCGTAGCCACTGCATCTCTTTACACACCTCAGCCAAGGCGATGTACTCAGCTTCAGCTGTTGACAAAGAGACACATTCCTGCTTGCGACTTGCCCAACTGACTGCACCTCCATTCAACATACACATAAAGCCGGAGGTAGATTTTCTATCATCGATATTCCCTCCCCAATCAGCATCAGTGTAGCACATGAGACAGAGTGATGCGAATACAGCGATGCCTCCAAACTGGAGCCCCACGTGCCGCGTCCCCTGAAGGTAGCGCATGATGCGCTTCACGGCCTGCCAGTGAAGTGGACCGGGATTGGCCACAAACCGGCTCACCTGCCCAACAGCATGGGCTATATCTGGTCGGGTGGCGACCATGGCATACATCAGACTGCCCACTGCAGACTGATATGGGATGCCTAGCATGTCAGTTTTCTCCGCTTCGTTGGATGGGGACATGGAGGTGGAGAGTTTGCACTCCGAGCTCATGGGTGTGCTGGCAGGTTTGCAATCTGTCATGTCGTATCGTTTGAGGATGGAGTAGATGTATTTTTTCTGGTTCAGGCTGATGGTACCTGCTGCTCTGTCGCGCTTGATTGCAATTCCAAGATAGAAGTCAAGAGGACCCATGTCCTTCATCTTGAATCTGCTACTCAGCTGCCCCTTGAGATCGTCTAGCAGCTGCGTTGAAGAGGAGCATAGAATCACGTCATCAACGTACAAGGCGACCAACATAGTCCCTTTGTCACTCTCATGCACGTACATGCTAGGGTCATTGTCGCAGTGCATGAAGGACTCCTTGGCCATGAACGTGTCCATCTCCTGGTACCAAAGTCTTGGCACTTGTTTTAGCCCTTAGAGTGCCTTCACCAATCTACACACCTTGCCCTGAGGAGCATCAACCCCCTCCGGAACCTCCATCAATACCTCCTTGTCAAGTTTTCCGTAAAGGAAGGCTGTCTTAACATCCATCTGGTGGACCTCCATGTTCTCGGCAACAGCAATGGCGAGCATTGACCGGATGGAGGCAAACGTCACAACTGGGGCAAAGGTCTCATCGTACTCTACGCCAGGTCCTTGGGAGAACCCCTTTGCTACCACCCGTGCCTTGTACTTGTCTATCTTGCCATCCTGTTTCCTTTTTACTTTCAGCACCCACTTGGACCCCACAACGTGAGCCCCGGCAGGTCTGTCCACCAGCACCCAGGTCCCATTCTCTTCAATGGAGCTGAGTTCACTGCGAATTGCTTCGTCCCACTCTGATTTGTCAGGCCGAGTGAGTGCCTCTGCGACAGACGTTGGCTCCTCTTGAACCAAGAATGAATAGTTGAAGCCTTTCCATTCACCCCTATCTGCGTCGTAATGCTGCCGAGGTACTTTGAGGCGTGAACTGCTCCTTGAACCTGCTGGCTGGTGCTGTTGATGTGGAGGCTGGAGGTCTGGTTCGTCGTTGATGATGGGAGAGGCATCCTCCTCATGTTCCGGAGGATCGGATACGTCAGAATCAGAGTCTGATTCCTCCGAGTCATCTTCACGAGCTCCTCTCCCTGTTGCAGCACATATCCCATGCCATTGTGCTGGTGCTTTGTCTCCCTCTTCTAGGAGAGTGAGCCACTCTCCCTGTTCTGGAGCGTTCTCAAGTTCGAGATGCTCTCCCTTACTCAGAGACATTTCGTGGAAATCCACGTCTTTGCTGCGGATGAGCTTCTTGGCTCCTTGGTCCCACAGTCGATAGGCTTTGTGAACGGTGTCATAACCGATGAAAATACGCTTTCATGCTCTTGCATCGAGCTTTCCAGGGCCCTCACCGGCCTGGACCTTGGCAAACCCGGTGCAACCGAACACCTTGAGATGGGAGGCGTCCGGCTTCCTGCCTGACCATGCTTCTTGAGGCGTCTTCAACTGCTCGGTCTGCTTCTTCTTGCCTCTCCTTCGCAGAGCTGCTGCAGGTGTGAGGTTCACAAGGTAGGTAGCCGTACGTGCTGCTTCAGCCCAGAACCTAGGAGGAAGCTTGGCGTCAAAGAGCATGTACCTTGTCATGCCTAGGAGCATCTGGTTCATCCTCTCTGCTACGCCGTTGCTTTGAAGTGAGTAGGGCATAGTTTTCTGGTGTTCAATGCCCTGTGTCTTGAGCCACTCCCTGCAAGCAGAGAAGTTGGGTGAGAGCGAAGGCGCTCTCACTGCTTGTGACCTTAGCGGTTGCGTGCGTGAAACTTCCCTAACCAGAGGAGTGGGTCCATAACCCTTTGTTAGCTACTGAGCTAACCACCTCTGGAAGAGAAGCCGCGAAACCGAAAAGCTCACAAAGGTTTTTAGGCCTTCTTCCTTTGTTGACATGTGTCATGCACCCCAAACTTAATCAGNGTCAATACGCAAGAGAGCATCAAGCAAGGGTTAATTGATCAGCATGCAAGACAAGTCCTTTTATAGCTGGGTGTCCAGTCCTAGAACTCAAAAGCACATTCCTGAGAACTGGCTTGACCCTGCCACATCACCAAGAGACTTGCGCTGTGGGCTTGACACATAAGCATCCTTGTGCCAAGGTGACTGATCAGCCGTGTTGCTTCCCAGAAGCAACGGACTTTCTTTCTTGGAAGCTTCCAAAACAACCAAGATGTGCATGGAGCCAGGATCGAACTTATGACCTCTCACTTGGCCAAATGAACAAAATGGCCAAGTTAACCACTCACCTACATGGTGTACTCACAGGTCATATCTCACACGAGACAGAGCATAGTTGAATCACCCTACAATAAATCCAGGGGTCATACCTCCACAAGGGGCAGAGCATTCCTGATCCGTCGTACAAGACTTGAACAAGGGGCACAAATATTCAACATGGGTGAGTCACGATTGAGATGCAACTTAGAGGAATGTTCTGAAAAACCTCTTAGAGTACTACCTTCTGGCTTCAGATTGGTTCTTTGGGAAATGATTTTGTACCTTAATGGCATGTGTGTGTGTGTGTGTGTGTGTGTGTGTGTGTGTGTGTGTGTGCGTGTGTGTGGGTGTGTGTGTGATTAAGAAACATTCCAGGGGAAGGTTTTGGAAAGTGGGCCATCCGGCTCAGGTTTAGGTCCATAGGAGTAAGTTCAAGGAAACTACCGAATGCCTCCCTCTATCCGTCTTTACTATTGGAAAGATCAGGTGGCAAACACCTACGTTAGAAGTCACAAGCTGATCCAACAGTCGGATTGGAAGGTATGAATTTTTAAAACTTTCGGGGTCATCGACCACCGGTGTCTAGGTGATCATGGGCGATGGCTTCATGCCTTAGCCGGAGAAAAGAAAATGGCAAGAGATCCTAGGTCAAGACCTGATAGGAGAAGCATCCAAAACGTTCCTTGATCTTTGGATTGTCTTATCAGAGTGTGCTCGCTAGGAAAAAGATACCTCTCCTTGCTTTTTAGGTGAGATGGGATCTTCCTCTCTTGCTTGTGTGCTAGCCATGGGCACATGGCAATTGTTCGTGGGATTTCGGGTGCTTTGACCACTAGAGTGTGCCATGAGATTATTCTCTAGCTCTCTAGCACCTGTGTAACTGTTCAGCCTGATTTCTAGGCTGATTTCCTCTCTTTTTTTATATTTTGGTCACTAGTGAGTGAGCCTTGGCCCCCATAGCCAAGTGGTGTGGCCAGTGAGAGGGCTGACTTGCCCACGTTCTATCTCCATATGTACTCCATCATTTTGAGCGATTCAACAACCATTCTCAAGCACAAATGATGCCATTCCATTCCCACATCCCCACTGCTTTATGCTTCCCTGTCTCCTCTAGATCCAACATCCAGGATCAGAGCCAAGTTTTGCCGTTTTCATCCAACGCAGTCCGTCACTTTGAAAACACCGGGTTAGGGTCGAACCTTGACCAAATTTGACAATCCACCACTGGATCTGCAATTTTCAAGGCAATTTTTTCAATAACCCCAAGATCAAAACAATCTAATGGTCGGATTGAGAGTTGTGCTCAGAACGAGGTCGGCCAAAGCTACACTCTTCTTTGTGAGTAAGTCTTTTTCCTTGTAATCATGTTAACTATCTTGATTCTTGCTCAAATATAGAACATAACATATGAAAATTGAATTATTTTTTGTTAGCTTTCTATTGGTGGAAACATATTTGCATTTCATCGGTTTGCTTGGAAGAAACACTTTTTACAAGCTGGCTGGTCTGAGTTAGAGTAGGTCAAGAAGCATACTGTGTTTCCAAAAGGGCATATATTCCAAAATCCCCAGATGATGACCCTGTTCTATGGGTCTATCTGAAAGTTTTTGACCTGAAATTTCTAGTGGTGGACTTAGTTTTTTCAGATTACCAGTATTATGGCATCTACAGTCTATTTTATGTCAGACAATTTCTGGCTGAAGCAACAGCAGAAGCAGGAATAACGCTTCCACCCGAGGCAGCACTGAGCATCACCAAGGCTGAAAATGACACAATCAGGTGTCGTCGCAGCAGCCCAGCCTTTGGAGAGGCTGGAGGGATGCGCCAACTTCATATTTGGAGGATGTGTACCCACCTCTTTTTGGAGGAGAGGGGCTTGTGGGAGGTGGTGTGCGGCAACGAGCCTGCTCCAGCTACACGGGCCAAAGGTATCACCGCATCATAGGTACTGGCGAGGAAGACGTCACAGAAGGGTGCAGCTGACGCATGTTATTCTGCAGATATATTTGTGGTGCATGAGGAGTGGAATAAGGAGGACAGACAAGCCTACGGACTGCTTGTCAACACCATCTCTAACCCGCATCCTTAGTACATGAGTGACAATTCCACTACAAAGGAGGGATGGGATACGTTGTGCAAGAAGTATGAGAGCATGGACCTTGTATTTATCATGGTTTTAGAGGAGGAAATGATTGTATTGAAAATTTAGGGTGCTGAAGCAACGGTGGTGTACCTGGACAGGGCAAAGGATCTGGCAAAGTAGCTGAAATCGGCCAGGAAATCTGCGGAAAAGATGTGCTTCATCCTCCTCTTGCTATGGAGACTCCCAACAAGCTACGACACGGTGTGAGAGACGCTAGAATACCAGCCTAATCTCGAACATGATTACTTAGACTTCCAACTTTAGGGGGTTAAGTCGGAGTCGCTAAGTCGATCAAAGTCGACGTCGACGTCGACTTGACTTGATCCCCATTTTTTTCCCAGGCACTGGGATGACCTCATTTAGGTTCTGGCCAATTTGGACCAGGCCTTGGTTTTTTTTTTCTTCATTTCAGATCAGGTCTCGCGTGTACATTTGTGTTTCAGCACCCGTATGGCCATTTCTAGTGGGGTTCTTGCCGAGGCGGCAGCCACGCAAGAGGGTGAGATATCTGCCTCGTATGATGGATGGCTGGCTAGGACGGACCCAGCCATGCATCGTACGGTTTTGGCGTGTTTCTTGTGTGCATGATGCGTGCAGGTTATGTGGAAGCAACGCACCAGCCCCTTGTGACACTTTGCGGTGCTTTTTAAACCAATTACAATGCAGCAAACACCTGTGCATTGCATGACATGTCATGCCAACCTGGACGAGGATGGATAGGAGCCGCATTATGCGGTTCCAGTCTGCCTTTGCGGGGGAGGGGAGCTCGAAGTTATCGAGAGCATGCATTGTGACTCCGAGTCAGCGTGGCAAAGATGGCCTGCAGGGCCAGGCAGGCCACCACTAGCACTCCCTCCGCCAGACAGTCGTGTCTGGCTGGAGACTTCCTCATTCGTACACTCAGCAGATTCTTCAGACCCGTCCCTACCGCTTGAGGCTACCCCGGATGGCAGTGTGGGCCTTGCGGAAAAATCGGCTCAGGCGGTTCAGACCGCATGCGAGGGCACTTCGGTAAAGCCGTCTCCAACATCGCCAAGTGCAAGGTGGTTCCTGCAGCTGCCCTAGCTCTACCCAGTCTCCCCCCCTTGCCACCGCCCCCTGATGGATGGGTGCCCTTTGACGAAAAGCTGTACAATGGCCAGGCTGAGCCATGGGGCACAGCTTCCAGCCCAGTGGACTTGGCAAAGCTTGTGGCCGAGCGCAAGCGTCAGGAGCTTCGCGCAGTTCACGGAGCAACTGCATCCAGCAGCACCCCCAACGGAGCCGACCACACTCCTGTCTTCCAAGAAGCTGTTCACACTCCAGCAACCATCCCAGCCTCCCTCAACAGCATCACTCCAGATGAAGCTACATCCCTCAACACAGCGCGCCAAACCCTCATTTCCGAGCACATCGCAAACACCAATACCGCTCCCTGCCAGCAGACCATAGTCAAGATAATGGCAAAAAACGCGCTGCCCATCTCCTTCTACCGTGACGACATGGTTCTGGAGCTGGTCGAGGATGCACGCAAAACCACCCCCAGCTTCAGGCTACCTTCCAAGGACCGGGTGACAGGGGAGGTCCTTCCAACACTGGACAAAGAGCTGGAGGCACTGGAAGCACCACTTCGCGCTGGCTGGGACATTTTCGGTGTGACACTCGGAGTTGACGAGTGGTCCGACATACAGATCCGGCCCATTTACTCCGCTATGGCTTCAAACATGGAGGGAGTGGCCCACCTGTCCTCACGAGATGCCAGCGGGGTCATCAGAAATGCCAACCACGTTGCTGCAGTGATCGACCACGCCATCGTTGAGGTGGGAGCTGAAAAGGTCATCATAGTCATCACTTATAACGCGTCAACAAATAAAAAGGCATAGGTTGAGCTCAGGAACAAGTACCTGGCTGTGTTCTTCAGCCACTGTGTGGCACACTCCTTGGATTTGGTGCTGAAGGATGTTGCAAAGACAGAATGGGGAGGCAATCTTATCAGCAAGGCTGAGATAGTCGTGTCATTTTTTAGGAACAAAGACCTTCTTAGGTCTTGGCTGAAGACAGAGGGTGGTTGGTGTTGTTGCCTGCCTGTGCTACCCAGTTCGGATCTGTACACAAGATGTTTAAGAGATTGCTAAAGCTGTGTGAGGTCCTTGTCAAGATTGTCACCAGCACGAGGTGGACTGAATTTGGCAGTGTCGGTAAGGATGCTGGGTGGCAGGCAAAAAAGAAGGAGGTGCGCAGAATTGTGAAGATGGGGGTGTTCTGGGTGCAGGTCAAGGCCATGGTCAAGCTCATGCTTCCCACTGTGCTTGCCATTCGCAAGGCACACAGCTCTGACAGGAATGCAGGGATTGTTTTTTCGACTCTCCTTGACACGACTGAAGCTATCAATGCTTTAGGAGTGTAAAGGGGCAGTCGCCGTGCGAAGTGCAACCCGGAATGGGTGCAATTTGTGGCAGGGCGGCTGTCCTATCACTGGACTAATCAAATGTATTATCCGGTGTATGCCGCAGCACGTCGTTGCCACCCACAACATTTTGGGCACAAGTTCGATGGCGACGAGAAGATCATGGAGGCGTGGAACTCCGTTGTCATGGCGCTGGTGCCAGATTCTGGAGACCAGGACACCATGGACAAGGAGCTGGAGGCGTTTGAAAACAGCCGGGTCACGCTGGAGGAAGAGCCAAGCAAGATGAAGGATGTGCAGCGGGCCACGCAAGCAGTGCAGCAGGTCATAGCGGGTGAGATACCAACCTTCAGATGGCATGCCCGCCACATGACGAGCCTTCCCATCCTCAGAGCATTCGCAATGAGGCTGTTGGCACAGCCTTGCAGCAACTCCGACATTGAGCGCTGCTTCAGCAAGCATGAACTCATCCAGACAGCCAGACGCAACCGTCTGAAGGTCTCCACCCTGGAACTGCTGGTTCGGACAAACGTCCGGTTGACAAGGATGTATGGGAAGAAGAAGGGGAAGAAGCTGACCAGTGACATCAG
Organism: Penium margaritaceum; assembly: GCA_023375785.1. Classification (NCBI taxonomy): domain Eukaryota; kingdom Viridiplantae; phylum Streptophyta; class Zygnematophyceae; order Desmidiales; family Peniaceae; genus Penium; species Penium margaritaceum. The sequence continues at coordinate 30,824 of SZWC01010225.1, forward strand.
GAAGGCCATAGAGGAAGAGGCTGAGGGCAGCGACAACGAGGTTGATGGAGATGTGGAGGACGAGGATGAGGAGGACATTGTGTGGGATCCCACCATTGCTGATGCCCTAGATCCTGACGATCCAGATGTGCAGGAGATAAGGGAAGTGGAAGGGGAGAAGGAGGGATTGGACAGCGATGATGAGGATGATGAGGCGGAGGATGAAGAGATTGCTGGGATGGAAGACGATGGCAGGAATGAGAGCAACGAGGAGGATGGGCAGCAGGGAGATGAAGATGGGAGGCAAGAGGTGTCAAGAGTCTTGAGGGCAGGAGTACGCAAGGGCAAACATGTTGAGGCTGCAGATTCTTTAGCATCAGGTGTTACAGCAGCAGGTGCTTCAGTAGCGGGAGCTCCAGCAGCAGCTGCTTCAGAAACAGGAGCTTCAGTAACAGGTGCTTCAACAGCAGGTGCTTCAGCAGCAGGAGCTTCAGCAACAGGTGCTTCAGCAGCAGGTGTTTCATCAGAAGGTGCTTCTACAGCAGGGGCAGTAGCTGGTTCTGAAGCAGGCTCTACTGCTAGAGTGACAGCATCCATAGGATTAGTGAGGAGGGTTGCTGTTGCGGCCAGGGAACGCCCAAAAGAGAGGCCGTAAAGGTCCCTAGGTGTCCTTCATCTGATCCTTCACTTTAATCGTGTCTCATGTTTTTCTCTAGTTTGTTTTCATTACGTTGCTCTTACTTAGTTTGGACAAGCAGTGACAGTTCCTTTCCAGCTTCATCGCATCCTTTTGCTTTCGGCAGTTTGGTTTTTTGTTTAGTTTTTGTGCATCTAGTGTGACAGGAATTACCACCCAAGGGGTTGAGCAGTGCTCCCCAAGCATGCATAGCACAATGGACTGAATAAATGGAAGTTATAGTTGAGCTGATGTGTTAAGGGATCCAGGACATGTCTTGTACAAATGCAGGAAAAAATGTTACTTTTCAGACTGCAGAATTGTCAGTGACAGGCAAGTTCTCACAAAGATAAGGCCAAATGACACACTGTAGTACAATCCCAAGCACCAACTTGGCATGACCAAGTCAACTTGGGTGATTGAATGGCGACTTTCCACTTTCGACTTGGCGGCTTAGCATCGACTTTGACTTGGCCTGGCAAACATGGACTCTCGACCTCGACTTCACCTACGCCCACCTGATGCATGTGCAACTACATCGCAATGCAACAGTGCACAATAGCGGCAGCTACAGTGAAGTAGCTTTTGTGGCTGTGCACTCATGTAACCAGCAGTAGTAGCAATCTAGGCAGTAGAGAGGCAAGAACAAAGGCAAGTACCAATATTTCCAGAAAAATAGGTACTAAAAGAAAGAGTGTCAGAATATTGCAGGTGATGTTGTTGATGAGCACGGTCACAAGGACGAGAACTTTGGATGAGGAAAGAAGCACGAGCAAAAGCATAGTGGAAACGACGGCAGAAATTAGAATGAAAGTGGAAGCAGCAGAAAAGCAATACTAGATGGTTTGGGTGCGGCAAGGAAGTGCGAACACCTGCATGGAGCAGAGTTCTTGAGTGGACGCAATACTTTGGGAAGAAAAAAGGAAGCTTCCTTGAAAGTGCAGGCTTTAGATCATGTAAAGATGGCATCAGCAGAAAGGAACGGGACACAGTGCGAGAGCACGGACGCTGAGAGATAATGTGAAGCAAAACGGACTGGAGGCGGCCCAGAGGATGAGCCTTGATGGGAATCCAAATGGATTATTTTCTAAATGGAATACAAGCAATACAAATAGGTAGAGTCCTAGCCTAGTGCGCTACGTCAAGCGGGAGTAAGAGTATGGTGGTGACTCAGGCGGAGAGGCAGAGGAGCGCCACGAGGCCACGATAGGAGATCCGGCTTTGCTAGCGGTGCGCATAGATGAGTGTCGTGCGCAGGAGCGATCTCCACAGATGAGTTTGCCTTGACCATTGCTGCACAACGCCGTTGGCTTTTGTTCTTGGCGAGGTTCACACGCTAGTTGGCCGTGAGGCTGTTTGGACCTTCATCAGATTTCTTCGGAGATGAACCTACGCTGTCACTCTTTATTTGTTTTTTGTTTTCTTAGTGGTTGCACCCCTAGAAGCAATCTCCAAGATAATTCCCGACACACTCCTCAGATCAGGAGAAGGGTGCACGCCTTAAAGGGTAGGATCGGGAGTCATACTTCTATTGAGGTACAACATACAAAGATTTTGGGAGGTTTTGGAGGCGTTGGACATCTTAGTACCAGGTTGTAGAGAGAGGAGAGAAAACCGGGGTGGTGCATTAGTGTCTGAGCAGAGGCGATCAGTGTAGTAGAGGAAGGGGTGTTAGTGGTAGTGAGTGAGCAGGTGGTTAGTAGTGAGGGGGTTCTTTCAGTCAGTGTGCTGTGAGTCAGTTCATTCTTTCTGTAGGAAGTAAAGGAGTTCAAATCACACACCCATACAACTCTTGGACTTAGACCATACTTGAGTTTGCTTAGGTTATGAGCAGCTACAACTCTGCGGAGGCAAGCTGTCCAGATCTGAGAGGTAATGTGGTGCTCCTTCATGAAGAGATCTGCTTCCTTCAGCATACGATTGGCATGGTTTCTGCTTTGAGCATGAGTTGTGGTAAGAAGTGTTCAATTTTGCATGCAGTAATCAGTAATAAATGCGTGCAGTGGTGCATGCGCACTGTTGCAGAGGATGAGATGAGGTGGTCTATCAAAGTGTTTTGTCTGCTTTCGTAGCCAGTCTTTCAGTACAGGGACTGCTCCTGCCATTGTGCGAAGGGAAAGTATGGTACAATGTTGAGAGAATTGGTCATGGATGAGGAGGAAGTGACCGTGGAGGACAGTGGAGTATGCAGACGGGGGCTGGATGAGTGTGATGTGTAGGGATTCAAAGCTGCAGAGAGAGGTATGTGAGGAGAGAGGGGGAGGAGAGGACACGGTGTACATCTCAAGTCCATACCCCTCAGATCCAGTCTCAGTCACAGGCTCAACGACTCCTAACATGACATCATTGCTAGGAGAAAGGTGCACAGCAACATGGACATGAGAAGAGGATGGTGCTTCGATGTTGTTGGCTGGGGCTGAACGCCAGCTTCATCTCCCCATCCTGTTGTAGTAGCGCTGGCGACGCTCCACTGCCCAGTTGGGTCGCTCGCCATAGGATCTGCCAGGATTCTGGTCCAGCCACTCGTCTTTAGCACGATGATCATAGACGCGGGGCAGGTGGTTGTGGCGATCGTACTTGGTTACCTTGAGGGGACCATGGCGGATGGTGTAGGAACAAGCGGGGAAGCAGTTGATGGTGCGGTTTTCAGTAGTGGCGGCCATGGTCTCGAGGGAGTTGGTGGTGATGGTTGTCTCATGTGCTTGCTTGGTGACATAATCTTGCAAGGCTGCCATGAGCTTGGGGCTGATGATGACGATGGTCAGCTGGTCGCCAGTCAGTTGAAGAAGAATTTGGAAGATGATATCATACTGACCAGGGAGGCCGATGATGAGGATGATGCCGGTGCAGATGACGGCAAGCGGGAGGTCAATCTTCATTTCTTTGAGGTCGCGGGCGATGGTAGTGACGGCAGCGATGTAGCTGTCCATGTTGGTGTAGGCGGAGAAGGGCACGGAGAAGAGACGTGATTTTGATACCGCAAGAAGTGGAGGTGTTTTTGCTGAAGCGATCTTCAAGAGCATTCTAGACCTCATGGGTCTTGGAGCCAAGGGTGCGGATATCTTCATGCAGTTAAGTGGAGGAGGTGGTCATGATGGTCATGAGGGTGGTGTTGTTGGTGACGTTCTAGGCGACGCGGGTGATTCCAGATGCTGTAGCAGGAGTTCCAACAAGAGTTGAAGAAGCAGTTGCACTTGTGCCAGCAGGGGCGGAAGGTGCGGATGCATTGTTGGGAGGAGGATTGTACACGGATCCATTGGAGCGGTTGCCCCCTGCAATGGCTGTTGTAGCGGCGGCACCAGGTGGTTCAACCCCGGTGTCAGAGTTGGTGAGGAGATCAATGAGAGTGACTCCCTCAACCTTCTGAGTGTCGAAGAAGAGAGACACTGAATAGCTCCACAGCTTGTAGTTGCTGGTCCCATTAGGCTTTACGGTAAGCTTGGAGAGACCAGACAGAGTAAGGGCAGAGGCCATGGTGCAGAAGTGCAGGAGACTGAAGTGAATGTTGCGATTATTGAGAAAGGTAGTAGGCAGCTGCTGATGCTCAGTCAAGAAGGTCTGAGATTTCTTGGCAGACAGGAGCGGCTTGGGAAGGTGGTGCAAGATGGCGGCACAAGACAATGTCGGGGCAGCTGGTTGATGATGATGATGATGAGGAATGGAGGATGATGAGTAGATGAAATGATGGTGAAGAGTTTGTTGATCGTAGGGACAAACCACGTGCACAAGATTACCAGGAGGCGGTGGAATGGTGCTGCCACATCACCTTAGTCAGAAGACGCGCTTCCACCGCAGTTCTTCTGGTGACCACGTTTCTCGAGGCAGAAGCATTGAATGAGTTGCAGATAGTTGTAGTCGTCAACGACGAGCACGATAGAGCCAGGTGTGTCACTTGGGCTCTGGAACCATGTTAGAATGTTGCAAGTGCTACTGTTGATGAGCACGGTTACAAGGACGAGCGCTTTGGATGAGGAAAGAAGCATGAGCAGAAGCAGAGTGGAAATGGTGGCGGAAAGTAAAATGAAATCGAAAGCAAACGAAAGCAATACTAGATGGTCTGGGTGCGGCACGGAGGTGCGAGCATTTGAATGGAGCAGAGTTTTTGAGTGGACACAGTACTTTGGGGAGAAAACAGGAAGCTTCCTCGAAAGTGCAGGCGTTAGGTGATGTAAGCATGGTGTCAGCACAAAGGAACGGGGCGCAGTGCCAGAGCACGGGCGCTGAGAGGTAATGGAAATCCAAACGGACTGGAGGCGGCCCAGAGGGCAAGCCTTGATGGGAATCCAAATGGATTAGTTTCTGAAAAGAATACAAGCAATACAAATAGGTAGAGTCCTAGCCTAGCGCGCTTCGTCAAGCGGGAGTAAGAGTATGGTGGTCACTCGGGCATAGAGGCAGAGGCGCGGCGCAAGGCCACGATAGGAGATCAGGCTTTGCTAGCCGTACGCGTCGAGGAGTGTCATGCGCAGGAGTGATCTCCGCATGTGCGTTTCCTTGACCGTTGCTGCACGAAGTTGTTGGCTTTTTTTCTTGGTGAGGCTCGCACGCTGGTTGGTCGTAAGGCCATTTGGACCTTGATCGAACTTCTCCGCAGATGAACTTGCGCTGTCATTCTTTATTTTTATTTTTTCTCAGTGGTTGTAACCCTTGAAGCGATCTCCAAGATAATTTCTGACAGAGATTACTTCAGTTTCAAGAAGGAGAGGAAGGACTAGAAATAGAAAGAATCATTGTAATAACAACCGCAAAGGCAGCAGACTCCCCAGGAACATCAGTGGTCACAACAGCATCAGTAACAGCAGCAACAGAATCAGACAGGTGTACGTCACTTTGGCAACATAAACATGGTGAAGGAGCTGTGAGACCCCCTCTTCATAGCAAAATCCGATATGTGGAAGGTGGAGAAGGCACACCTTGCACGGTACAAGAACTCGGGCTACACCAAAAGCTGAACGTACCACAAGGAATGGCTCATGCAACTGTTGTCCATCCCTCCCCGGCCTCTTGCTTTGGGTGATACTGGGATGTTGTATGGTGAGGGGATTGGGATTGCGGAGATGGGGTTGGAGACCCCGCGTGGTATTGAAGTGGGAGTGTTCCATGGCATGGTACATGTACCTAATGATACATTCAACCTCCTCTCAGTCTCCTCTCCCACGAACATGGGATTGCAAATCATCTTTGACAATGACTATGGCTGTATTCTCAACAGAGGAAACAGGGGAGGATTTGGCCAGGTTGGTGAAGGAGGGTAACATGTATTGCCTCCTGGGGACAACCTAAGTTTTGTATGACCAGAGTCTTGCAGCAGTGGTGTATGCGACAGATGGCGAGATCTGGCATGCACGCTACTGCCATATTAGCATGCACACCTTGCAAAATCTTCCAGTGAAGCAGATGGTGCGAGACCCGCCTACCAACTCCAAATTTGATGAGCAACTGCACATTGGCTATTTGGAGGAGAAGCAACACCATGACACATTCTCTGGAGCAAGGGAGCGTGCAAAGGGGTGGTTAGACCTCGTTTACATGGATTTGTATGACCCACTGCAGACCCAAAGTTTTGGGGGATCTAGGTATTTCATTACATTCATTGAAGATTTCAGCTGTTAAAATGATGTAGACTTCTTTGATTCGAAGGACCAGTGGTTTAAGAGGTTCGAGATCAAGACCATGGAAGAGAAACAAAACTGCATGAAGATTAAGGAATTGCATAGCAACCTTGGTGGCGAGTGCCTGAGCAAGGAGGTTCGGGACTACTTCACAGCAACAGGCATCAAGGTGCAGCACATAGTACCATACTCGCCGCAACAGAACAGTGTATCATTGAGTCGACATGCTCCATGCTTCACACAACTTGACTCACCTAGGAATTTTAGGCTGAAGCTGTGAGCACTGCAGTCTACATCAAGAATCGCAGTCCAACCACGACGTTGGAGCAGATGACGTCGTACAAGACGTGGTTTGGCAAGAAGTCAAGCGAGGGCCATCACCGTGCGTTTGGCAGCTTGGCGCACATGCACGTGTCCAAGGACGAGCGACAGAAGTGTGATACAAAGGGTGCACAAATGTTAATAATCGGATACGACGTGGCAAGCAAAGTCTAGTGCCTCTATGAGAGAGTTATGGGCCATGCCATCATCTCAAAGGACGTTGTCTTCAGTAAGAGTATGTCATTGGTACCAACATCATCTGTAAAAAGGAAAAAGAACCAACAGTTGACAAAGCACTAAGAGCAGAAACTCTCCCTGACTGCATGTCTCCTGATCCTTCCTCCTTCGTGATACAGAGAGAACCACTCTACCCTCCCATGTCTCATACACAGGTACAACGACCTCATTGGAAGAAGCAGAGGAAGAAGGAGATGTGGCACCTACAGCAATAGCAGTTGTGCCAGTGGCACAACTGCCAACCGCCTGCCAATGCCCCAGCAACATGTCAGAGATCAGTGTTGACCCGGGGTTCCGGGGTGACCCTATCACCGCGGCCGCGGAACCGCGATCCACATCGATGGGGCATCGATGTGGATCGAGTTTGCGTTCGACATCCATGCAAAGCAAGCAAACCCCCNCCCCCCCCCCCCCCCCCCCCCCCCCCGTGCGACTCCTCGCCGCCGACCAACCAAGTCTGACACGGTGAGTCAGTGAGCATGTCTTCCGGAGATTTGGGGCGACCATACCCACCCCCCCCATTCGAGTCCTTGACCATGTCAAGTTTAAAACATCGCATGCGAGAAGGGTTTGCATGCCAAACAGAAGGCATTGTTTCATCGAACTACAATATGATTACGTTTCGCAAGCAAACCCTGACAACCGAAAGTCGAACGAAAAACTTTAAACATCGAGCTTCGAACTTCGAAATTCAAAGTCCGAGTCAGAACATCGAACTTCAAACTTCTGACATCGAAGTTCGATATCTGAACTCCGATCTCTGAAACTCGATTGCAGCGATTCACATTCGGAAATGTCAAACTACCGTCGTTTGATCTTCAAACTTCAGACCTAGTCCCAATTAGCGAGCTTCAATTGATTAGCACCGAGTGCAAAACTTTGCACTCCAAACTATGGTAACGAACACTCGATCAAGATATTAGGGCAGTTTTTTTTACCTGAATTGCCAGCTAGCAAAGTCCACCACTTGCTGACATGCGAGTGCTGCCAGCGTGAATCAGCGTGGCTGACCACGCGAGAATGCTGAAATTCGAGCGACCACTCAGACGATCCGCAACGGCATCCGCAAAAGGAGGGCAATTAGCGTTCATACGGCGCCCATGACAAGGTAGAGAAATGTACAATCCCATCCCAGTAGCCCAGTAAAACCCGGTTTTCCGGGGTGGCCGATGTGGGGGGGGATCACATCGATGTTCCGGGGTGGACATCGATGTTCCGGGGTTCGGTGTGGCCAGGTCAACACTGTCAGAGATATGCCCTCAGGGTGTAGTACAATCCTGGTGAGCGCAGCCATGTTTGGATGGAACAAAAACCAGAACACATGAATTTTGTAGTAGCAACAGACTGAAATGAGCCAACATCCTATGAGGAGGCTATGGTTGTACCAGATGCGACAGATTGGGCGCAAGCTGTACATCAAGATATACAGTCTGAGTTGGACAATGTCAACTAAGAGCTGACTAATTGTCCGGTGGGACGCAAGGTGATCAAGTGCAGGTGGGTGTTCAAGAAGAAGTGAGGAGAAAATGACAACCTGTAAAAGTACAAGGTGAGGCTGGTCGCCAAGGACCACTCTCCAATAAGAGGGCATCAATTATTGAACCATTTTTCCCATGTTACAGAGTTTGCCTCTGTGCGTGCGCTCTTCCTTTATGCAGCAGCTAAGGACTTTGAGATTCACCACATGGATGTCAAGACAACATTCCTGAAAGGTGACTTAGAGGAGGAGATCTAAGTTGAGATTCTGAAGGGACTCATCATGGATGGCCAAGAGCACCCGATTTGCAAGCTACAAAGTTCGTTGTACGACCTCAAGCAAGCGCCGTGTGCTTGGAACCAGAAGTTGGATGCGGTGCTACAATGCATGCGATTTAAGCATATCGAGTGTGACTACAACGTCTATAGCTGGCAGCATGAGCAAGAGGTCCTTATCATCATCATCTATGTGTAGGACATACTCCTCCATGCTAATTGCATGTCTACACTACAAGGGTTCAAAAAGGCCATGAAGGAGGTTTTTCACATGTTTGATCTTGAGGAGGCATAATACTTCCTCTCCATCCAAACCATGCGTGCATATCACGCACCCTCTTGCTGCAGCAGAGTCGTTACATCAAGGACGTCCTATAGCAGTTTGGCATGGCAGAGGCCAAACCCATCAGCACGCCGCTTGAGATGTGGCAGTACCTTGTGGGCTTCAGTGGAAAAGCAGATGCGGCTGAGTGGCAAGAGTACTAGAGCACCATTGGCAGTCTCATGTACTTGATGGTGGCAACCAGGCTAGACCTTGCATAGGCTATGAGCATTGTAATCCAGCACATGGCTAATCCCGGATCTGAGCATCACATGGCTAATCTCAGATCTGTACTATTGAGTCGCGGACTTCAAGCCAGGATTTTGGCTAAGTTTTTCAGTAACTTGCAAAACTGAATTCGGGTGGATTATCTACCGGAACGACGTGGCAGTCTTCCAGGGATACTGTGCCAGGTGTACTTTTGTTACCCACTTTGGCAGATTTTCTGCCGACATTCGAATCGCGGTGAACTCCCCGAGCCGTTGCACGTACCCCATATTTGGAGGCTCGTATCTCCCTTGTCACTTGTCCGAATCAGGTGATTCAACTTCCATTGGATTCATCAACTTGTCAAAATTTCAGGTCAATCATCCTATTTAAACTTGGATGATTCCTCAAGTCAGTAGATCCAAATTTGAGTATTTTCCTCTCTTGCAGCTTTTTTATGCCTGGCACACCTCGGTGCCATACTTGAGCATGGTGAGGGGCAAATTTTCAACATTCTTCCCCTTGCACCTTCCATGCCCGCTGCTTCTGCTTGCTCTCACTCATCTTCTACTCTTCTCTCCAGCCCGTTTAGCTGGTCATCCCAAGCCCGGACACAATCATCATGTGCAGGTCCACGGATCGCGCTTTGGTCAAGCAATCCACAAACATGTTGTGCGTGTTGCAGTGCTACAGTGCCACCTGCCCCTTTTCCACCATGCCCCTTGCGTAGTGATAGCGCACGTCAATGTGCTTCGTCCTCCAGTTCTACGCCAGATTGTTGGTGAGCAAGATAGAGCCGGTGTTGTCCTGTGGTACCAGCATAGGCTCCTACTCTGGCACGCCCAGCTCCCCCGACAACCTGCGAAGCCCCGCTGCCTCCTTGACTGCCTTGGCTAGCGTAGTGACACCCCTTTCATAGGATATATGGCCCAAAAACGTATCAACAATTGAACAAAGTTCACTTTGATTGACTATTGTGCTAATTGAGAAGCTCCTCTGAATTCATCTTAAAGCAAAACTTGAAACTTCACTAAGGCCAAAAATGTACATGTAGGAAACCTATTTGGGGATGTTTTTTTAATTGATTCTCCCATGCATGCTGTAATTTTGGAGGTGGAGGTGGGCGAATGGAAAATAATTAGTTTGAACGATTATGGCAAGCACTCGGCTTCCACTGTGGAGGTGGCGACAAAGTCCTACTTCTTACTGCACCACGAGACGAGACCACGTGCACCAATGAGGAAGAACGCGTAGCCGGATATAGACTTCCGCTTGCCCACATTGCCTGCATAGTCTGCATCCGTATAGTAGACTAGACACAACTTGTCTGACAGCCCCTTGCCATCAAACCTGAGGCATGCCTTCCGCATCGCTTGTACATACCGGAGGGTACGCTTGACCGCCTGCCAGTGTAGTGATCCTAGATCAGGCACGTACCTACTCACTTGGCCCACCGTGTAAGGCATGTCCGGTCAAGTCACCACCATGGCATACATGAGACTGCCCACTGTCAATTGGTAGGACACTCCTGCTATGTCATCCCGGTCTTCTTTTGTTTGTGGCGCCATTGCAACACTCAGTTCACAGGTTGTGGAGACAAGACTACCAAGTGGTTTGCAGTCCTCCATGTCATACCCCTTCAGCACCTCAGCCACGTATTTCACCTGTTCCAGCTCAAGCGTGTGTACCCTCCGATTTCCCATGATGTTCACCCTGCGGTCAAATTCCAATTCCCCCATGTCTTACATCTAGAATCTATTTCTCAGCTCCTCTTTAAGCTATTGTAGGATCGGGAGGTCTGAGGAACACATGATCAGATCGTCCACGGAGAGTGCAACAATCTGATAGAGCTTCTTGTTGCACCGCACGTACACAATGTGATTTGTCTCACAGCGCTTGAAGCCGAGTTGTGCCATGAAGCTGTCCATCCATTGATACCAACATTGGGGTGATTGTTTTATCCCATACAAGGACTTCCGCAACTTGCACAATCTGCCCTCTAGGGCCTCCACCCCCTCCAGAACATCCATTTACATTTCTTTGTCGATGATGCCATTGAGTAAGGCCATCTTGACGTCCATCTGGTGGAACTCTATATCCTTCGCGGCTACCACCACAAGGATTGCCCAGATACTTGTGAACTTGGCGACAGGGATGAGTATCATATCGTAGTGCTCGTCCTTACGCTGTGCCTATCCCTTCACCACGAGCCGCGCCTTGTACTTATCCACCACACCTTCTTTTGTGAACTTGGTCTTGAAGACCCACTTGGAGCTGATGACCTTGGCATCTTTTGGCCTGTCAACCAGCTCCCACCTGTCGTTTTCAGGAATGGACGCCAACTCTGACTTGATGGCGGCATCCCACTACTCCTCCTCGGGCCATGCAAGTGCCTCTTGCATGGTCGTCGACTCCGTTGATGCAGCCAGCATGCGCTGCGTCATGTCAATCCATCGGCCGGTGCTTGCGTCGAAGTGCTTCTCTACTCTCCGTTACCTCCCGCTATGGTACGGCAGTTTTGGTGGTACCTTATCACTTTGCTATGTTCCTTCCGACGTCACCACTCGAGTCACCGCCAATCTACTGTACTTCAGAAGAAGAGGGGGCCACCATCAACGAGTCTCATGTTGCAAGGTGGGAGACAGAACAGCGGCGCGATGGGGCTCGTGAGTATCCGCACCAACATAACATCTATGTGCAAGGTATCTACGACTAAGGCAAGGCCGCTGCAGAGTACGAGCACACACAAGATGAGATTGACAGCCAAGTCTACACGGTCAACGACATCCTGAACGGTTACTTTGACAATATCCTTGGGATGCAAGGACCATCGGTAAGACCCCCTTTCATCCCTGCCGCTCCTTCATTCAGTGACGCGTAGCCATCACTGCATTCCCAGTCCCAGTCGTAGTCACAACCGCAGTAGTCAAATTTGCAATCACAGCAGTCGTAGCCACAGCCATGGCAGTCAGAGTCACAGCCACCTTTGGTACTCCCTAAGCTTCAGGGACCTATAAACCCTCTTATGTGTGTGGTTCCGGAAGTTGCAGAGGCCGCCGGTCCGAATATTGCCAGAGTAGATTCCCCCTCAGCATGCCCACCGGCAACAACTGTGTGCACGTGAGACTCTAGCTGTTGCCACAAATTTGGTTGCTGCCTCTGCAGTGACCGAATCCCGGGGCCCCACAGGGTATCCTGCCGGCTGATACGCCTTGGGTCGAGTAATGGCAGTCCACCACCTTTCCCCGTTGCCTTGTTGCGTTCAGACAATCACTCTCTCCTATCCTTGGCACTGTCATTGTCTCTCTTCTCATGCCTTTGATGCATTCCTCCTCCAGTTTGTGGCTCATTGATTCTGGCGCCACACCTCACATGACCTTTTGCCTCTCGGCCTTTGACTCACTCCACCCCGTTGTTTTTGTGTCTTGTCCATACTGGCTCTGGCCAGTTCCTGTCCGTCCAAGCTGTTGGTGGTGTCTGTTTTAATGGGCCAGAAGGGGGGACTTGTTCTTCCCAGATATCCTCTTTGTGTCTGATCTCTGGGTCAGTCTGCTGTCTCGGACCAGTCTTGATGACCAGGGTATGGACTTCGTCTCCAGCCGTGGTGTTGGCACTGTCCTCTTGTATTCCTCTGGCCATGTTGTGTTGTGTGGATTTTGTTGCAATCGTCTGTTATGTGTACCATTGTCACTCCCCTCGTCTTCTGCTGCTTCTGTCCTTGTCCATGTTGCATCATCTGTGTACCAAAAATACAAATTTCTCCTACATCGCCGGCTCTGTCACATTCATACCGCTTCCATTGATAGACTATTGTACCTGCGTCCTGCTCATAGTCTTGATCCTACGTCCTTTATACAACAGTGCCCATCCGATTGCCTTGACTGTACTTAGGGAAATATGCACCACTCTCCCTTCTCTACCTCTGACCACATCACCTCTCATATCCTTGAGCTTGTTTGAGCTACCGTCATGTGTCCTCTCCCTTGTGAATTTCTGGACGGTTTTGGTCACTATATTCTCTATTTGAATGATAATTTCTTACGTTTCTGCTGGATTTTTGCTCCCTGTCAAAAGAGTGATATCACCGATGTGCTTAAGGAATGGCTTCCTTAGGCCGGGCATGCTTGTGAGAATAAGCTGCGTGTGTTTTTCTCTGATCATGGTGGTAAATTATTTGGTCTAACGTCTCATTTCGTTGCATCTCGTGGGCGCATATGGAGTCCTCCTCCTTCCACACCCCAATCAAATGGTGTGTCCAAACGGTGGAACCGTGCCCTTGCTGATGGTGTATAGTCTCTCTTTGTCGAGTCTGGTCTTCTCCCTATCTTTGCCTTTGAGGCCATGATGTGAGTATGGAACCGTGTCCATCATGGCACTCTTCCTCGTGACATCACTCCTTAAGAACGTTAAACTGGTTCTTGTGCCGACCTTCACCTTGCTTGTGTCCACCATTGTGTTACTGCCTCCTGGCTTCCTGTTGACATGCGTGACGGCAAACTGTCCGGTCGGAGTTGCCGTTGCGTCTTTCTCAGTTTCTCCTTCCAGTCCAAGGCCTGTTGGTTTAGGGATCCCTCTCGGTGTCGTATTCTCGAGTCTCGTGTTGCTCTCTAATTTTAATCCATTTTTAGATGTGATCTTGATTGTCTTGCCTGTGCCGCCACCCTTGTCTTGTTGTCTCATTTGGAGGGGACGGGTATCCCTCCTTCTTTTGTTCCTGTTGCCTCCTTGGATTGGGACACTAGGTTCAGTGGTGATGCAGCACGGTCCATGGTAATGCACCATCCAGCGCCTCACCATCAATTCCCGCCAAAGAGGCCTCTGATGGTGCATTCGTTTCCTCTATCCCATCTTCCCTGTCTCTTGCTGCGTCCACGCCTCCCTTTGTTGATCTACCCTCTCATCCTTCTCTGTCTCCTTATCAAGCCTCCGGGTCCTCACCTGTCACTGCTCATTCTTCTGTGGCCAATCATTCCGATTCTGTTCTTCCTTCCCCCGAGCCATACACTTGTGGAGGTCAGCTTCGCGACCTACGTTCCCATAGTGGCATTGCGCTGGGTGACCCTGGCATGTGTGCCTTGGGACTCGTCATCACTGCCTTGGGTAGGCTGGGTGTTGGTGTCATGCATCGTGGTACAACCCTCGGATACTCACTCATCTGTGAGGAGCTCCATAGTGCATTTGACACCTCTGTGCCAAGCTATGTTGCTGCTATCTTTGCTGCAGCGGCCTCTCTTTCCTGGGTCCACTACCGTTAGGGACGCTTGTGAGGCCATAGACTCATCTCTCCATGAGGCATATGTGAAGGAGGAGCTGAGTGCTCTGCAAGAGCATACGAGCTAGTTGACTTGCCACCTAGCCGTAAGGTTGACTCAACACGCTGGGTCTTTTGGTGCAAGCTAAAGCCATATGGCGCTGTTGACAATGGCAAGGCGTGTCTCACTGCCAAGGACTTCTCAAAAATCCTTGGCATGGAATTCACTGAGATATTTGTACCTGTTGGACGTTATACCACTGCTTGTGCTCTTTTCAGCCTGGTGGCACACCATGGGTGGAAGCTAGCGAAGATGAATGTAAACAATGTCTTCCTACATGGTACCTTGGATGAGGAGATCTACATGGTACAGCTACACTATTTTATCAATGGCACCAACAAGGTTTGGCATTTACACAAGCCCTTGTATGGACTGACAGTCCCCTCGTTGTTAGGACATGGAAATCACCGCCACACTTGAGAGGGACGGGTATCAACACAGTACTGTTAAGGGTGCACACCAATGCCGAATCGCGTTTCTTGGACTAGAATCGGAATCAAGGCTCAATTCAACCACTTTAGAATTGGAATCCTGGTTCCTAACCAAAGAAGATCCTAATGTACCACAATACCTGGTATCGAATATGTTTTTGTATAGTCAAACAAAATGGTGAGCAAGTGCGAGACTCTTATGAACTATTTGCCAAGGACCTTGTCGGTACAAGTCTTTGAAACAGCTTGGAGGGGGCAGAAGGATCACTCGAGGGTTAACTTTGCAGGACGTACACGTGGCCAATGTTCAATCTACGTCCCATGAATCATCAACGTCAATGAGATGGAGAGGGGGAGGGGGGACATCAATCACAGTACAAATAATCAAACTATGCTGATCAAGCATGTTTTTTCAAACTGCGCTCAATCATACCTCGAATGGCACAGTTTTGTTGAAGATTTTTCCCTCTGCATGCCCAAGTGCGACGCCGAGAGGCGCCGACGAGCCGCCAGAGAGAGGAAATTCCTCATCGTTGGATCTGACTGTAGGATTTCTGAAAGTTGACGAGTTGCTGAATCCGGTGGAAGTTTTTTCACTAGAATGGGACTAGTAACGAGGGAGATATGGGCTTCCAAAGTTGGGGTGTGCGTGGCGGCTCTATGAGCTATCCGCGATTCGACTGCCTATGAATAATTGACCGGAATGAGTAACAAAATGCCATCTAGGAATTTTTCTCCGGAAGGACTGCCGAGGCGTCCAGTAGATGATCCGCCGGATTTCAAGAGTGTAGTTTTGTTACAGAGGGACTTGGCCAAAATCATGGCTTGGAGTCCGAAACTCAATTGTACAGTTTGTTACTCAAGGACTTCGTCAAAATTCTGACTGCAAGTCCGCAAACAGGCTTCAAACCACATCAATCCCCATCAAACACAATGATTAACTCATCAAAACAGTCCCCAAAGGCGCGAGGGACACCGTCGTTACACGTAGGAACATTTGCGCCTCCGGAATGGCGTTTTGATGGGTCCTTGATGTGTGAGGGCACCTTGGCGGGCGACGTGGTGTGCGCCGCCGACTGAGCGGCTGGTTTGGGGTGCTCCGCTTTGGCTGACATAGCGGGAGCTATGGTGCTCTGAATCGTGCACGGTTTTGTGCGTTGGAGAGCTCATGAATATCCCTACAAATGCTCAGGTCATGTCCATGTTCAAAACCTAATGCCAGATCGCGTTCTTCCCTTCGCAAAAGTAACTGTCTTGCAACTATCTTCCACTTCCAGAAAAATAACGTGAGACGACCAGAAAGCTTACGCTTAGACTCAGAACCACCCACACAAAACAAGCCGTGAGCACACAAGACCCGTCAGGCCACATTGGAACTGCACCTCACTTTCTGACAAAGGGTTATGGGCCCACAGCCCTGACCGGCCTACAAAGCGCTCACGGCTTTCGCGGCGGACGGGACTGTCATCGGGGACGACATCGCCTTCAAACTCTGAGGTCCCGGAGTTGAAGACTGTGCAAATGGCATAGAAGGAGACACAGCCCATCCAGAAGTATGCAAGTGGCGTTGGCTACAGGCTATGGAGGTGGCACTTCGAGCTGCACCTTGCGCATAAGGGACTGCTGCAGGTCATGCAGGGAACGGAAGTCCTCGACTAAGCGACAGTAATGGAAGCGTAGAAGGAGGCCTTCGAAAAGAAGAATACGGAGGCGCTCATGTTGCGAGTGTCCAGGACGGCTGAGTCGCAGTGGGGCTACTTCCAAGGCTACAAGCTGGCAGCCAAGGCTTGGAAAAATCTCTGTGCCATCCATCAATCCAAGTCGCGAACAAAATCTTCACAATGAAGTGACTCCTGTCAGTGAAAATCGAGGAGGGAGATGATGTCATCTCTGCCATGCAGCAGATCGAGTCGCTTGCCTCACAGTGCAATGACATGGGGTGGAAGATCGACACGTAGTTGCAGGCGATGGACCCTCCTCATGGCCCTTCCTGACAGTTGGAGCCCTTTCATCACAGTCTTGTGAGGATGCACAAAGGATAAGCTCACCTATGGCACGGTCAAAGAATACATCCGCAACGAGACACAGCGATAGAGCTGCAGGGAGTCCTCGTCATCCTCATTGGCCCTTGTCACCAAAATGCATGGTGGCAGAAGCGGGGCCAAGGGAGGTAGCGGCCATGGTGGCGGCAACAAGGGCGCCAAGAAGGGCGCGTGTGGTAACTGCGGCAAGGAGGGCCACTGGGCCAGTGAGTGCACCGAGGAGGCAAAGGCTGGCGGAAAGGACGCCAAAGGCAAGAAGGCGCTCCTCAACGACACTCAAAACCATTACCTCAAGACGGCCAACCGGCAATGCCTTGATTCCGAAGCGGAGGAGCATACCCAGGTCGAGAAGGTCGGGTTCATCAACTACACCAAGTCCAGCAAATCCATGGTTTTCGCAAACGACAATGTCAAGCCGGCGACTGGCCAAGGAGACGTGGACATGGAGGTGGTGGTTGGTGGGAAGCGGGTGCAGCGCATCATCAAGGACGTGCAGCACGTACCCGGCTTGGCTGACATTCTAATTGTCAGCCGCCTGACTGACAAGGGGTACGAGGTTCTCTTCAGGAGAAGAGGGGCAGTCATGCGGAAGGACCGTGGCGGCGAGCCCATGCTGGAGGCTAAGCGTAAGGGAGGCCTCTACATCATGGAGACAGAGGTGATCCCTGTGGTGACAGATTCAGCAGACGTGCAGGAACGCACCGTCAACCTGGCCAAAGGAGGGGCAGCTGATCTGGAGCTCTGGCACCGACGACTGGGGCATTCCTCACCCGCAATTGTGAAGGAGATGGCGAAGCACGAGCTAGTACGTGACCTCGTCATCGATGGTGCGGAAGAGGTGACAGATGCAGCAAAGCACAAAAAGTGTGAGCCTTGCATTTTGGGCAAGGCGCGGTGTAAAACGTCCAACGAGAACGTGAATCACGCCTCGGACCTGCTAGAGGCCATGCACAACGGCGTGTGCGGACCATTCAAGATGGCGTCAAAGAGCGGCGCATGATACTTTGTCACCTTCATTGATGACTACAAAAGAAAGCTCTATGTGTACTTCATGAAGCGGAAAAGCAAGGTCCTGGACCGGCTGAAGGAGTATGTCATCGCGTTGGAGAGGTAGACTGACCGGAAGGTCAGAGCGCTACGCAGCGACAACAACGGAGATTACGTGGGCTGTAGCGGGTGGATGAAGCAGCAGGACATAAAATGGGAACAAACTATGCTGTATTAGCCTCAGTCAAATGGCGTGGCGGAGCGGGCGAAACAGACACTGCTCAACATGGTACGGACCATGTTGATGGATGCGGAATTGCCGCCAAGCTTCTGGGCGGAAACTATGCGTACGGCGAGCTACACCATCAACCTCTCTCCTATAGTGGTGCTTAAGGGAAAGAGCGGCAAGAAGTCACCGCAGGAGGTTTGGAGCGGGCGCAAGCCAAGTGCGGCACACGTGAAAGTGTTCGAGTGCAAGGCGCATGCAATGGTGTAAGCTACACAGAGGGGCGACAGTAAGCAAGAGCAGCGGGCAAAGTCATATCTCTTCCTTGGCTATGAGAGTGCGCATAAGGCATACCGCCTCTACGGCATGTGCAAGGAGGAGTTAATCCGCAGCCGAGACTTCGAGTTTGACAACCAGCAGAGCTACATCAGTAGGAACGACGTGGGCGTGGTGAATTCTCCGAAGACGGGGGAGTGGTTCCAACTCCTTGACTACAAGAAGGAGCCGGCGGATGCCGAAGTTGAGGATGCGGCATCAAGCGCGAAGGTGCACCAGCGGTGGCAGCCAATGCCGAGGACTCCGATGACGATCAATCTGATGAGGAGATCCACCGGAAGGATCCGGCGGATGAGGCACCGAGGGTACCAAGGCGCGCACTCCCGACAGAGTGTGCATCGGGCGTCGGTGGAAAACCCACCGGATGCACCAGTCCTTTGGACAATGTTTTGCCAAAGCGAGAGACACCTTAGGGGAGCTGTCCGGGCGATGATTCACCGGAGCGTGCAAAGTCGGAGGGATCACAGTAGAGCGAGGATGCGGCACCAAAACTACCGCGCCGTAGCGAGAGGAAGCGAAAAGCGGGGAAGTGCTTCGACGCAAGTACCAGTCGATGGATCGGCATGGATCGGCATGCTGGCTGAATCAACGGAGCCGACTACCATGCAAGAGGCGCTTGCATGGCCTGAACAGGATCAATGGGAAGCAACCATCAAATCGGAGCTGGCATCCATCATGGAAAATGACACGTGGCAGCTAGTTGACAGGCCGAAAGATGCCCAGGTCATCGGCTCAAAGTGGGTCTTTAAGACCAAGTTCATAAACGAAGATGTGGTTAAAAAATACAAGGCGCGGCTGGTGGCAAAGGGATACACACAGTGTAAGGGCAAGCACTATAATTAGACGTTTGCTCTCATCGCTAAGTTTACAAGCATCTGGGTGATCCTTGCAGTGGCGACCGCGAAGGACATGGAGATCCACCAAATGGACGTAAAGACGGCCTTCCTCAACGGCGTTATAGATAAAGAGATCTACATGGAGGTGCCACAGGGGGTGGAGGCGCCGGAGGGCAAGGTGTGCAAGCTGCGGAAGTCCTTGTACGGGCTAAAATAATCGCCCAGATGTTGGTACCAATAGATGGACAGCTTCATGGCACAACTCGGCTTCAAGCGCTATGAGGCGGATCACAGCGTGTATGTGCGGTGCGACAAGCACCTCCATCAGATCGTTGCACTCTACGTGGACGACTTGATTTTGTGCGCAACGGATCTGCTGAGCCTACAATGGATGAAAGAGCATCTGAGCAGCAGATTCCAGATGTCGGATATGGGAGATCTGGAGTACTGCCTCCGGATGAGCATCACACGGAACCGGAGGGCGCACACGCTTGAGTTGGGACAGGCCAAGTACGTGGCCGAGGCGCTGAAGCGGTATTACATGGAGGAATACTAACCAGTTGACAGTCCGGTCTCCACGACCTATGAATTGAGTCCGGCAATGGCGCCGCAAACAAAAGAAGGGCGGGAGGATATGACAGGGGTGCCCTACCAATCGGCGGTGGGCAGCCTCATGTATGCCATGGTGGCGACTCGACCGGACCTGGCCTACGCGGTGGGCCAAGTGAGCAGGTTCATGGCCGATCCAAGGCCACTACACTGGCAGGCGGTCAAGCGCATCCTCCGCTACCTGCAGGCAACGCGGCATGCGCGCTTGAGGTTCGACGGCAAGGGGCGGGCGGACCCTTTGCGTCTGGTCTACTATATGGATGCAGACTACGCTGGCAATGTGGACAAGCAGAAGTCCACATCCGACTACGTGTTCTTCCTCGCTGGTGCAGTGGTCTTGTGGTGTAGCAGAAGGCAAGACTAATTCCCCACCTCCACAGTGGAAGCAGAGTACATTGCGCTGGCCGAGGCGGTCAAGGAGGTGGTGTGGCTTCGCAGGTTGCTGGTTGAGCTGAGCATGCCGCAGCAAGAGCCTAGGGTGGTGCAAAAGGACAACACCGGCCCAATCTTGCTGACCAACAACCCGACGCGGCACAAGACGACAAAAACATTGATGTGCGTTATCACTACGCACTGGACATGGTTGAAAAGGGGCAGGTGGTGTTGCAGCACTGCAGCACGCACAGCATGCTTGCGGATTGCTTGACCAAAGTGCAACCCATGGACCGGCACGCATTGAGCGTGGCCGGGCTTGGGATGACCAGCGATGTCGGACTGGATGGCGCAACGGAAGATGAGTGAGAGCAAGCAGGAGCAGCGGGCATGGCGGGTGCAAGGGGGAGAATATTAAAGATTTGCTCCTCTGCATGCCCAAGTGCGGTGTTGGGAGGCGCCGACGAGCCGCCAGAGAGAGGAAATTCCTCGTTGTTGGATCTAGACCACCGGATTCAATGACTTGAGGATTTCTCAAATCCTGAAATGAAGGATTGCTCCTAAAATTTGACAAGTCGTTGAATTTGGTGGAAGTTGTTTCACTAGAATCAGACTAGTAACGAGGGCGATATGGGCTTCCAAAGTTGGGGTGTGCGCGGCGGCACTATGAGCTATCCGCGGTTCGACTGCCGGTGAATAATTGACCGGAACGAGTAATAAAATGCTATCTTGGGATTTTGCTCCGGAAGGACTGCTGAGGCGTCCGGTGGATTATACGCCGGATTTCAAGAGTGCAGTTTTGTTACTGAGGGACTTCGCCAAAATCCTAGCTCGGTGTCTGAAACTCAATACTACAGTTTTTTACTCGGGGACTTCGCCAAAATTCCAACTGCAGGTCCCTGAACAGGTTTCGGAAAACATCAATCCCCATCACCAAACACGATGATTAACTCATCGAAACAGCCCCCAAAGGCGCGAGGGGCACCGCCGCTACACGTAGGGACATCTGCACCTCCGGAATGGCGTTTTGATGGGTCCTTGATGTGTGAGGGCGCCTCAGCGGGCGACGTGGTGCGCGCCACCGAATGAGCGGCTGGTTTGGGGTGCTGCGCTTCGGCTGACGTAGGGGGAGCTACGGTGATCCGAATCACATACAGTTTGGTGCGTTGGAGAGCTCATAACTAGCCCTACAAATGTTCAGATCATGTTCATGTTCAAAACCTAATGCAAAATCGCCTTCTTCCCTTTGCAAAAGTGACTGTCTAGCAACTGTATTCCACTCCCAGAAACACAACGTGAGGCGAACAGAAAGCTCACGCTTAGACTCAGAACCACTCGCACAAAACAAGCCGTGAGCACAGAAGACCCATCAGGCCACGTTGGAACTGCACCCCAGTTTCTGACAAGTTTGACCATTGACAGTGGGGTTTGAACAGACAAACTATGATTATCGAGCAAAGTTTCATTGCTACAAATGCACTTGAACATACTTCAGACGATCATGGTGGTTTGAATGTTTGAGTACTCATGGAAACACTGCACTCAATGATCCCTGGATGCCATGAAAAGACATTTCGCTCTCGGTGTCGACCTAGACCTGAAAAATTTCCAGATTAACTGCCGCACCCCTTCCCCATCTTAATGGTTAGTCCGATTCCTATACAATCCATGATTCTGGTCCGATTTCTGAACCTAGGAATTGGAATTGTGGGTACCAGGGAGAGTCGTGGAACCTCAAGAATTGTGATTCCAAGAATCAGTGTGCACCCTTAAGTATAGTTGACCCCGCATTGTTCCTCGTTCCTCCATCATCCCCCCTCCCCCCCCTTGTTATTCTTGTCTATTTTGATGATCTATACATTGCCTCCCTGAGTCCCTCTACTGTGCAGTCCATGAAATCTCTACTACATTCTGTCTATAAGAAGAAGGACCTTGATCCTGCTCGAGTGTTCCTTTGTATGGAGCAGAATTGGGACCGGCCTAATCGAACATTGCACATTCACCAGACTGCTTACATTCGCAGTCATGGTGGGAATTTTGACCCTTTGCTTGTAGCGACACTATCGGCCACCACGCCCATGACCCCAGCTGGTCGACATTTCCTGAAAACAACTGATTTGATTCATCTAGGGGGAGAAGTCGATGTCACCAACTAGACCCAAGTCATTGGTTCCTTGATGTTCCTTGACATTATAATGTGCATAGATGTTGCGCTCACTATCAACTGCCTGGTGCATTTCTCTCAATGTCCATGACAGCGCCATCTTGAGGTTGTATTGAATGTTACTCGATACACGCTCTCAGCAGTGTGTGGGCTGTGCTGTCAAGCACAGCCTTCCATAGTTCTCGATGGCTACATTGTTTGTGACTGGGCATATGAAACTAATGCGCGAAGTTGTTCAGGCTATGTCTTTCTTGTTGGAGGCACCAATGTGTCATGGAAGAGCGGCAAGCATGGCTACATTGCCCGCGGCTCTAGGGAAGCTGAGTACGTCACACTAGGCTCAGGTATGTGTGCGAGTGTCTGGCTATGTTGTCTCTCACTGCAATTGGGTGTTCCCATTCACTACTTCCTGTTGTGACAACCAAAGCACAAAGACCATTGCTGAAATTTACGGCATGCACCACTCCTACACCAAGCACATCAACGTTGAGCATCACTTTGTCCGTGAGTGCATTGCTGCCATGTCCTGGAGGTTTTTTGTGTAGACACAATGTCTCAAGGGGCTCATTTCTTGACTAAGGTAATCAACTCTAGTTCGTTCAAGTTTGTTGTGCATACACTTGGTCTGACACGTGCACTCTTTTTGCCTCTTTCATTCCAATGTCATTGCCATCCTTTCCTGTTGTGTTCACTATCCTCCATGTGATCCTCATGTTGTCTATTGTCACTTGTGCGATTCTCTACCTGCGGGCTAGGCAGGGTGTTAGTATTGGTGCTCAAGTGCTGAATTAGCTGTCAGAAACCGGCCCCCGGGTGGAGGCAGTTCCAACGTGCCCCGACGGGTCTGCTTGGAGTTCACGGCTTCTTTTGTGCTGGTTCTGAGTCTAAGCGTGAGCTTTCCGGTCGCCTCACGCTATGTTTCTGGGAGTTGAAGGCATTTGCGAGACAGTCACTTTTGCGAAGGGAAGAACGCGATCTTGCATTAGATTTTGAACCTAGACATGATCTGAACATTTGTAGGGCTAGTCATGAGATCTCCAACGCACCAAACCGTGCGCGATTCGGATCACCGTAGCTCCCGCTACGTCATCCGGAGCGCAGCACCCCAAGTCAGCCGCTCTGTTGGCGGCGCGCACCACGTCGCCCGCCGAGGCGCCCTCACACATCAAGGACCCATCAAAATGCCATCCCGGAGGCGCAGATGTCCCTATGCGTAGTGGCGGCGCCCCTCGCGCCTTTGGGTTCTGTTTCGATGAGTTAATCATCGAGTTTGGTGATGGGGATTGATGTGGGTCGAAACCTGTTCGCGGACCTCCAGTCNCTGAGTTTCGGACTCCGAGCCAGGATTTTGGCTAAGTCCCTCAGTAACAAACTGCACTCCTGAAATCCGGCGGATCATCCACCGGACGCCTCGGCAGACCTTCCGGAGCAAAATCCCCAGATGGCATTTTGTTACTCGTTCCGGTCGATAATTCACCGGAAGTCGAACCGCGGCCGGCTCCCAGAACCGCCGCGCACACCCCAACTTTGGAAGCCCATATCTCCCTTGTTACTAGTCCGATACCAGTGAAACAACTTCCACCGGATTCCGCAACTCGTCAACTTTCAGGGGCAATCCTCCATTTTAGGATCCGAGCAATCCTCGAGTCACCAAATCCGTCGACGAGGAATTTCCTCTCTCTGGCGGCTCGTCGGTGCCTCCCGGCGCCGCACTTGGGCATGTAGAGGGGCAAATCTACAACATTCTCCCCCTTGCACCTGCCATGCCCGCTGCTCCTGCCTGCTCTCACTCATCTTCCGCTGCGCCCTCCAGCCCATCATAGCTGGTCATCCCAAGTCCGGCCACGCTCAATGCGTGCCGGTCCACGGGTTGCGCTTTGGTCAAGCAATCCGCAAGCATGTTGTGCGTGCTGCAGTGTTGCAGCACCACCTGCCCCTTTTTAACCATGTCCCGTGCGTAATGATAACGCACGTCAATGTGCTTCGTCCTCCTGTGCTGCGTCGGGTTGTTGGTCAGCGAGATTGAGCCGGTGTTGTCCTCTTGCACCACCGTAGGCTCCTGCTGCGGCACGCCCAGCTCCCCCAGCAACCTGCGGAGCCACACCGCCTCCTTGACCGCCTCAGCCAACGCGATGTACTCTCCTTCCACTGTGGAGGTGGCGACGCAGTCTTGCTTTCTGCTGCACCACGAGACCGCTGCACCAGCGAGGAAGAACACGTAGCCGGATGTGGACTTCCGCTTGTCCACATCGCCAGCGTAGTCTGCGTCCGTGTAGCAGACCAGACGCAAGGGGTCCGCCCGCCCCTTGCCGTCGAACCTCAAGCACGCATGCCGCGTCGCTTGCAGGTAGCGGAGGATGCGCTTGACCGCCTGCCAGTGTAGTGGCCCTGGATCGGCCACGTACCTGCTCACTTGGCCCACCCCGTAGGCCAGGTCTGGTCGAGTCGCCACCATGGCGTACATGAGGCTGCCCACCGCCGATTGGTAGGGCACCCCTGCCATATCCTCCCGCTCTTCTTTTGTCTGCGGCGCGATTGCTGCACTCAGTTCACAGGTCGTGGAGACCGGACTGCCAACTGGTTTGTAGTCCTCCATGCCGTACCGCTTCAGCACCTCGGCCACGTATTTGGCCTGTCCCAGCTGAAGCGTGCGCGCCCTCCGGTTCCGCGTAATGCTCACCCCGAGGTAGTACTCCAGCTCCCCCATGTCCGACATGTGGAATCTGCTGCTTAGCTGCTCTTTCAGCTGCTGTAGGCTCGGCAAATCCGTCGAGCACACAATCAGGTCGTCCACATAGAGTGCAACGATCTGATGGAGCTGTTTGTCGCGCCGCACGTACACGCTGTGATCCGCCTCACAGCGCTTGAAGCCGAGTTGTGCCATGAAGCTATCCATCTGTTGGTACCAGCATCTGGGCGATTGTTTTAGCCCGTACAAGGACTTCCGCAGCTTGCACACCTTGCCCTCCGGCGCCTCCACCCCCTCCGGCACCTCCATGTAGATCTCNTTGTCTATGATGCCGTTGAGGAAGGCCGTCTTTACGTCCATTTGGTGGAGCTCCATGTCCTTCGCGGCCGCCACCGCAAGGATCGCCCGGATGCTTGTGAACTTGGCGACGAGAGCAAACGTCTCATCGTAGTGCTCCCCCTTACGCTGTGCGTACCCTTTCGCCACCAGCCGCGCCTTGTACTTGTCAACCACAACTTCCTTTGTGAACTTGGTCTTAAAGATCCACTTTGAGCCGATGACCTTGGTATCTTTCGGCCTGTCAACCAGCTCCCACGTATCATTTTCCGTGATGGACGCCAGCTCAGATTTGATGGCTGCGTCCCATTGATCCCCTTCGGGCCGCGCAAGCGCCTCTCGCACGGTAGTCGGCTCCGTTGATGCAGCCAGCATGCACCGCGTCATGCCAATCCATCGACCGGTGCTTGCGTCGAGGTGCTTCCCCGCTTTTCGCTGCCTCCCGCTGCGGCGCGGTAGTTTTGGTGGCGCATCGTCGCTCTGCTGCGATCCCTCCGACTCAGCACGCTCCGGTTCATCATCTACCAGACGGCTCCTCGAGAATCTCTCCCGCTCCGTCGAAACATCGCCCGGACGGACGGCGCGTCCAGTGGATTTTCCACCAATGCCCGTTGCACACTCTGCCGGGAGTGCGCGCCTTGGCACCCTTGGTGCCTCATCCGCCGGATCCTTCCGGTGGATCTCCTCATCAGCTTGATCGTCATCAGAGTCCTCCGCTTCGGCTGCCACCGCTGATGCACCGTCACGCTCTGATGCCGCATCCTCAACTTCGGCGTCCGCCGGCTCCTTCTCGTAGTCAAGGAGCTAGAACCACTCCCCCGTCTTTGGGGAGTCCACCCCGCCCACTTCGTTGCTGCTGACGTAACTCTGCTGCTCGTCGAACTCGACGTCTCGGCTGCGGATTATCTCCCCCTTGTGCATGTCGTAGAGCCTGTATGCCTTATGCGCGCTCTCATAGCCAAGGAAGAGATACGAATTTGCCCGCGGCTCCAGCTTGCTGTCGCGCCTCTGCGCAGCCTGCACCATCGCATGCGCCTTGCACCCGAACACTTTCAGGTGTGCCACACTTGGCTTGCGCCCGTTCCAAACCTCCTGCGGCGTCTTCCAGCCGCTCCTCCCCTTCAGCACTGCTATAGGAGTGAGGTTGATGGTGTAGCTCGCCGTACGCACAGCCTCTGCCCAGAAGCTCCGCGGCAATTCCGCATCCACCAACATGGTCCGTACCATGTTCAGCAGCGTCTGGTTCGCCCGCTCCACCACGCCATTTGACTGAGGCGAATACGGCGTAGTTTGTTGCCATTTTATGCCCTGCTACTTCATCCACCCGCTACAGCCCACATACTCTCCACCGTTGTCGCTGCGTAGCGCTCTGACCTTCCGGCCAGTCTGCCCCTCCACCGCGGCGACATACTCCTTCAGCCGGTCCAGGACCTCGCCTTTCCGCTTCATGAAGTACACGGAGAGTTTTCTGCTGTAGTCATCAATGAAGGTGACGAAGTAACGCGCGCCGCTCTTTGACGCCGTCTTGAATGGTCCGCACACGTCGCTGTGCACGGCCTCTAGCAGGTCCGAGGCGCGATTCGCGTTCTCGTTAAATGGTTTGCGCCGTGCCTTGCCCAAAATGCAAGGCTCGCACTTTTTGTGTATTGCTGCATCTGTCGCCTCTTCCGCACCGTCGATGACGAGGTCGCGTACCAGCTCACGCTTTGCCATCTCCTTCACGATTGTGGGTGAGGAATGCCCCAGTCGTCGGTGCCAGAGCTCCAGATCAGCTCCCCCTCCTTTGGCCAGGTTGACGGTGCGTTCCTGCGAATCTACTGAATCTGACGCCGCGGGGATCACCTTGGTCTCCACGATGTAGAGGCCTCCCTCGCGCTTAGCCTCCAGCACGGTCGCGCCGCCACCGTCCTTCCGCACGACTGCCCCTCTTCTCCTGAAGAGCACCTCGTACCCCTTGTCAGTCAGGCGGCTGACACTTAGGATGTCAGCCAAGCCAGGTACGTGCTGCACATTCTTGATCACGCGCTGCACCCGCTTCCCACCAACCACCACCTCCACGTGCACGTCTCCTTGGCCACCCGCCGGCTCGACCTTGTCGTTCGCGACCACCATGGACTTGCTAGACTTGGTGTAGTTGATGAACCCGACCTTCTCGACTTGGGTATGCTCCTCGGCTCCGGAGTCAAGGCATCGCCGGTTAGCCTTCTTGAGGTAGTGGTTCTGAGTGCCGTTGAGGAGCACACTCTTGCCTTTGGCATCCTTGCCACCGGCCTTTGCCCCCTCGGTGCACTCACGGGCCCAGTGGCCCTCCTTGCCGCAGTTGCGACACGCACCCTTCTTGGCGCCCTTCTTGCCGCCGCCATGTCCGCCACCTCCCTTGACCCCACTTCCGCCACCACGCGTTTTGGTGACGAGGGCCGATGAGGAAGACGAGGACTCCCCGCAGCTCCGTCGCTGTGCCTCGTTGCGGATGTACTCTGTGACCGCGCCATAGGTGAGCTTTTCCTCTGCCCATCCTCCCAAGACGGTGATGAGAGGGCTCCAACTGTCAGGGAGGGCCATGAGGAGGGCCATCGCCTGCAGCTGCGTGTCGATCTTCCACCCCACGTCGTTGCACTGTGAGGCAAGCGACTCGATCTGCTGCATGGCGGTGATGACATCATCTCCGTCCTCGATTCTCACCGTCAGGAGTCGCTTCATAGCAAAGATTTTCTTCGCCAGCGACTTGGATTCATGGATGGTGCAAAGTTTTTGCCAAGCCTCGGCTGCCAGCTTGTAGCCTTGGAAGTAGCCCCACTGCGACTCAGCCGTCCCGGACACCAGCAGCATGAGCGCCTCCGTGTTCTTCTTTGCGAAGGCCTCCTTCTGCGCTTCCGTCGCTGTCGCTTCGTCGAGGACTTCGGTTCCCAACATGACCTGCAGCACACGCTTATGCGCGAGGTGGATCTCGAAGTGCCACCTCCATAGCCCGAAGCCAGGGCCGCCCGCATACTTCTGGATGGCGTGCGTCTCCTTCTGGGCCATTGCGCAGTCTTCAACTCCGGGACCTCAGAGTTTGACGGCGATGTCGTCCCCGACGACATTCCCGTCCACCGCGAAAGCCGTGAGTGATGCGGAGTCCGGTCAGGGTCGTGGGCCCATAACCCTTTGTCAAAAACCGGCCCCCGGGTGGAGGCAGTTCCAACGTGCCCCGACGGGTCTGCTTGGAGTTCACGGCTTCTTTTGTGCTGGTTCTGAGTCTAAGCGTGAGCTTTCCGATCACCTCACGCTATGTTTCTGGGAGTTGAATTCATTTGCGAGACAGTCACTTTTGGGAAGGGAAGAACGCGATTTTGCATTAGTTTTTGAACATAGACATGATCTGAACATTTGTAGGGCTAGTCATGAGCTCTCCAACGCACCAAACCGTGCGCGATTTGGATCACTGTAGCTCCCGCTACGTCATCCGGAGCGCAGCACCCCAAGTCAGCCGCTCCGTCGGTGGCACGCACCACGTCGCCCGCCGAGGCGCCCTCACACATCAAGGACCCATCAAAACGTCATTCCGGAGGCGCAGATGTCCCTACGCGTAGTGGCGGCACCCCTCGCGCCTTTGGGGTCTGTTTCGATGAGTTAATCATCGAGTTTGGTGATGGGGATTGATGTGGGTCGAAACCTGTTCGCGGACCTCCAGTCAGAATTTTGACCGTCCCCGAGTAACAAACAGTACTACTGAGTTTCGGACTCCGAGCCAGGATTTTGGCTAAGTCCCTCAGTAACAAACTGCACTCCTGAAATCTGGCGGATCATCCACCGGACGCCTCGGCAGACCTTCCGGAGCAAAATCCCCAGATGGCATTTTGTTACTCGTTCCGGTCGATAATTCACTGGAAGTCGAACCGCGGCCGGCTCCCAGAACCGCCGCGCACACCCCAACTTTGGAAGCCCATATCTCCCTCGTTACTAGTCCGATACCAGTCAAACAACTTCCACCGGATTCAGCAACTCATCAAATTTCAGGGGCAATCCTCCATTTTAGGATCCGAGCAATCCTCGAGTCACCAAATCCGTCGACGAGGAATTTCCTCTCTCTGGCGGCTCGTCGGCGCCTCCCGGCGCCGCACTTGGGCATGTAGAGGGGCAAATATACAACATTAGCATCACACTATTCACTTTCTACTTGTCTCTAGACACACACATACACACACATACACACACACACACACACACATACACACACACACACACACACACATACACATACACATACACATACACACATACACACACACACACACACACACACGTGTGTGTGTGTATGTGTGTGTGTGTGTATGTGTATGTGTGTGTGTGTGTGTGTGTGTGTGTGTATGTGTGTGTGTGTGTGCAAGAGAGGAAATCAACATGGCTGCCATGTAAACCAAGTGACCCTCTGAAGTATTGATACGCTCAAGGTTTACATCGTTCTCATCATCTTCAGCCACTTTGATGACATATGGCTTGTGACTATTGTTGTTTTGTTCGTACACTACCTCACTGACTCATAATGTGACCTATCGGCTGGTGTACATGCTCGTGCAGACAACTGTCTACATTGACGTTGATGCCAACAGAACGCTGTTCCGTGGAGTGGACGTGTTGCCATGAAGCCGAGTCACGCTTCTGACGCTACACTCTCAGACGGCCAGCTCCGTCGGCAGCAACCCTTGGTTGTCACGTCATCAGTAGTCATAGATAGCTCTCACGAGCTGAGCAGCCGGCGTCCGATTTCAGGCACCCGTAACTCCACATAGCTTTTTTTTTTGGCTGATTCTGACTGCACAAATATGTTCGCAGTATGGTTTTTTTGGTATGGTCCAGTCTTTAGGCAAAACGAACAACGTCCGGGTTTTGGGTTGTTTGGTGTCTGGCAGGGCTCACCCAGGAAATTCTGCCAGATAGGATACGGTGAAAATGCCGATCCCCCCCTGTAGTGTCACCCTTGACCCTCATATACCCCTCCGTCGGAACAATAAGCCCCATCCGCCCCTCCGTCGGAACGATAAGCCCCATCCGCCCCTGCGCCAGAACGATAAGCCCCATCCATCCCTTTGCCAAAACGATAAGCCTCATTCGTCCCTGCCCCTGAAAAAAAAGCCCGATGTACCACTCGATCGGCATTCGACATTGAACCTTCCAGAATCTTGTAAAATAAGCCTAATGTACCCAAGGTTTATGCTGTGATGTAACCCGACCATTGGAACAAAACCTTACCCTAGACACCTGATGCCTCGATCTGCGAAGAGGCTCTGCATGGTATCCTAGACACCTGCACCTCCCTGTTTGGGTGTGCGGTTGGCCGCACATGACGAGTGATGCTATTCAAATACACGAAGTGGTACATAGCGTAGTCGTTTTATTTGCACTTTCAAACCCATACGTATGCTCTGCATGTATAACGGTTTTGATCACAATCGAGTTCCTCCTCCCTCGCGTACTCCCAAGTAACTTGAGCAAATCCTCTTTCGACATGTCCCATGTTCGAGATACGCATCCTCTGCCACCGTTGCAGCGCTGGGCTGGTCATCTAGGGCCAGGGCATGGTCCTTGGGGAACCGTGACAT
>SZWC01010225.1:67872-100431 GCA_023375785.1 Penium margaritaceum
TGGGCATCCCATATCAGTCTGCAGTGGGCAGTCTGATGTATGCCATGGTCGCCACCCGGCCAGATATAGCCCATGCTGTTGGGCAGGTGAGCCGGTTTGTGGCCAATCCTGGTCCACTGCACCGGCAGGCTGTGAAGCGCATCATGCGCTACCTTAAGGGGACGCGACATGTGGGACTCCAGTTTGGAGGCGTCGCTGGATCCGCGTCACTCCGTCTCATGTGCTACACCGACGCTGACTGGGAAGGCAATATCGACGACAGAACATCCACCTCCGGCTTCGTGTGTATACTAAATGGAGGTGCTATCATTTGGGCGAGTCACAAGCAGGCTTGTGTCTCTCTGTCAACAGCTGAAGCTGAGTACATTGCATTGGCTGAGGTGTGTAAAGAGGTGCAGTGGCTTCACATCTTGCTCTCTGAGATGAAGGCACCACAGGCAACGGCAACAATCATCAAGATTGACAATATGAGAGTGATTGACATGTCAAAGAACCCAGTTCTGTCCAGGCGCACAAAGCACATCGAGATCCGCTACGACTATGCTTGGGACTTGGTCTACAAGCAGACAGTGGAGCTGGAGTACGTCGGCACCAAGCTGAACCGGGCTGACATGCTTACAAAGCCATTGGAGAAGGATCTCCACCAGGCGGGCAGGCAAGGTATCGGCATGGTCAATGCAAGTGATGAAGAATGATGATGGAAACTGATGCAAGATGCAAGGGAGAGATTTGTTGAATATTTTTGCCCCTTGTTCAGTCTTGTGTGATGGATCAGGAACGCTCTACCCCTTGTGGAGGTATGACCCCTGGATTTGTTGTAGGGTGACTCAACTATGCTCTGTCTCATGTGAGATATGATGTGTGAGTATACCATGTAGGTGAGTGGTTCACTTGGCCATTTTGTTGATTTGGCCAAGTGAGAGGTCATGAGTTCGATCCTGGCTTCATGCACATCTTGGTTGTTATGGAAGCTTCCAAGAAAGAATGTCTATAGCTTGTGGGAAGCAACACGGATGATCAGTCACCTTGGCACAAGGATGCTTATGTGTCAAGCCCACAGCGCAAGTCTCTTGGTGATGTGGCAGGGTCAAGTCACTTCTCAGGAATGTGCTTTTGAGTTCTAGGAGTGGACAGAAAGCTACAAAAGGACTTGTCTTGCATGCTGATTAATTAACCCTTGCTTGATTCTCTCTTGTGTATTGATGACTTGAGCTCTTCTTGAGATGTAATGCTAAGGCGTTAGTACTCTTAAAGGTGAAGTGTATGCCTGATTGAGTTTGGGGTGCAGGACACATACCTGCAAAGGAAGAAGGTGTAAAAACCTTTGTGAGCTTTTCGGTTTCGCGGCTTCTCTGCTGGAGGTGGTTAGCTCAATAGCTAAAATTCTTGACCAAGTCCACCTACTGCGGATTGTTTGTTGGTCCCTCCACCATTGCTGTGTTGGGACCCTCCTCTGTCACGACGTAGTCATGTACCACTCCGAGGCAGTGGAAGAGTTGGTCGGTCTGTGCGGGTGGCAACGTGGTCTTCACACCTGTTGCCTAGACATGGCGAACGCAGAACAGACGCTGCATAAAGGGGTAGATGCTCACAAAGCAATAGTAGGGATAGACCTTCCGGTGTGCTGAGATTCGCGCGTTCTAGATCTCCGAGGCGTTGGAAATGGTGTGGCCTCCTCTACCCAAAGGGTAGTGGAGGCGTGTCCACTTCTCAAGAGGCACCTCCCCCATCACACCCCCTTCCTCTCCCTCCCGTACAAAGAGGTATGCATACGCCAATACACTCACTTGACGCAGGTGGGTGCTGGCCTTCTCCCATTCTTCGACATTAAGGGCATGTGCACACTTCCATGCCAGTGGGCGGACGTTTTCTTGTAGCTTGTGTACACGTTCTCAAAAATTTGCCATGCACATAAGGTGTGCATGGCCCCACTCAAGTACTTTTGCATTGCTTTCTCCAACCCCTTCTCCCTATCAGTGATGATGCAAGTTCCGACTTGTGCAGTAGTGGGATAGACAAGTGCTAGCTGAGCGCAAAAACACTTCCACCCCTTCTCATCTTCAGTTGGCGTTAGTGCCTACGCCATCGGCATCAAAGAACTGGACAAGCAATAGAACCTGCTTGTGACAGTTTTTCAGGAAAGTTGCATCCATGTTCACAACCTGCCGACTGTGCTGAAATCCGATCCTAGAGGCTCCTGGAGCAACAAAAGCCCAAAAGAAGGTATTGTTCTTGTCTTTGTGTACCACAGCGTGTGTACTGGGTCCACACGTTTCAGCTACACGTAGCACGTGGACATGGCCATGTGAGTAGAAGTATAGCAAGGGGTACAAAAACTCTGCAAAGGAAAAAAAGAAAATGCCGGTACCTACCTCTTTGACATAAGAGGGAAAGAGGCTCCACATGTTGGTCTTCTTCCCCATCAAATTTTCTTGGGACTGTGTCTTTCTGCGGTACAGCGTGTTGTTGGACACGTTCACCCCGGTCCTTTCGTGGAGAACCTGCCGTAGGGTTGCAGTTGATGTTGCCGGGTCACGCTGCAGGGCCTCCGAGATTTTGCGGGCCACCCACCCCTTCTTCCACGTGGGATTGCCTCGGCCAATGCTAGGGACACACTTGTGTCCCTTGGCATATTGGGACACGGTCACGTGTCCAAACTTGCTCGTCACATGGGCCCGAAGGAGCCAGGCACATCCCTTGTTCTTGGCTTCCGCGGACGTAATGTGGATTCTTGCAGGCTCACTGCGGACCCACTTGAGACCGAAGCGGTTGTCCACCACGTAATCCTCCACAAATACTTGAGTTGTGTTCATGTTCTAAAAAAAACATGCCCCCCCCCTTCGGCTCCTTTGGTGTCTCCTTCAGCTTCTTCGGGCTGTGACATGGTTCATCGTCGAATTCTCCTGTCCATGGAAGCGCATAACATGCAAGAAAAGAATTTGTCAATAACAGGATTACAAAACTGTACTTGCAACCACTCGGTTATCTTGTTCACAAGCACAGCAGGACCAGTGAACACCCGGGACACATGGTAAGAATTACCGAGGTGGCCATGTGGGAGGGACAGGACGTGACGGCGCCCCATGCTAAACCTAACCGGTCAGGCTTCCTGGACATCGGGAGACCTAGGAGCCCTGGGTGGTTCATCAGGGGGTTGATTCTGTGGGAGGGCGTCCCACTCGTCATCATTCCAATCCCTCTCCAACTAAACCATGACATCGTGAAACGTGTCTGTTGTGTCATTCGGAGGTGGGTTATCGGGGTACCACCGCGGTGCCGGATCCTGAGTGGGGGACGGATCATTCTCATTGGGATTTGATCGCGTGGCAAGACGCCACGGGTGTAATTGGGAAGCCATCCGAAACAACGGGTATTTTGTAATCAAAATGGCAACCTATGTATCCCATCTACCCTCCTGAATAGGCTTACCAGTGTGCTCTACAACTTAGTCCACCATCCCGAGCTCACGTGGGACGTACCTGCAGCAGCCGCATGGTTGGAGGCCGCGGTGACGGCATCAACGACGACAATGCGAGATTGAAAGAGACTGGATCAAGCTCAGTGGGACCCTGCCAAGACATCGTGTCCCCTAGCTGGACCAGTGGAGGATGGGTTGACACATAGGATGAAGGACATTTCCACCGATATGTTCTTTCGAGCACACAGTCTTGTATCCTTGCGCATATCTTTGTCGTCCGGCGGAACGGATTTGAGACCATCCTTTCTCGTACCCTTTCGCATGTCCATGGCAAGTGGCGGTTGCAAGGATGTGAGAGCAACATGGCAACAGCCCCTCTTCACAGGGTGTCGTCGCAGTTGCAAGAAGGACAACTATCAAGCGTTCATCAGCACAGTCTAATTAGCCCGCTTACCACTTGCTCAACTGGCCAGGCAAGTGTTAGGTTCGGCAACACGTATGGATGCCAGTGCATGAACGCCTGCCAGCTCATCTCCCAAGCTCGAGCAGGTGGTTTTTCGATGCTGACGAGGATAATGTTGACGTTGTTAAAATGGCCATGTAGATATTTGGTTAGTGGAATATCAGAAACCTGATGGAAATGTAACAATGTTGGGGAGGATGACATACCCCTAACTAAATAGCAGAAGAACTACATTCAACTGACAATTATTCAGTATATAGGCAATTATATTGTCGTTGTCACATGGTACGGTGTAACGTGCAAACGTGAATTACATGTGCATGCACGAAATCAACTACAAAACTTTTAAAAATTGAAATAATATTAGCAGGTCACCCTTTTACAACACAAAATGAACAATAAGCCGTCACATGAAGAGTTTGACATTTCCGAGGGGTACATGGGGCTTATTCTTCTGGGGCAGGGACGGATGGGGCTTATCGTTCAGGCGAAGGGACGAATGAGACTTATCATTCTACCGGAGGGGCGGATGAGGCTAATGGTTCTGGCGGAGGGGTGGATGGGGCTTATCGTTCTAGCAGAGGGACAGATGGGGCTTATTGCTTCGACAGAGGGGCGGATGGGGCTGTTCGCCCAAAACAAGGGGTAAATGGTACAGGATAATGCTAGGATTTTCCTGGTTGGCTGGTTTTCTAAGTAACAAGCCTCACAGAGTTGACGTGAGGACAGAACTGAGGGATCTCTGTCAGTTTCTCATTCTTCACTCCTAATCAGTCATTGCTTCATTCTAGCTACAGTTCTGACGCCAACTCTGACGCGTGCATTTCTGAGTAACAAACGAGAGCTCTCAGACTTAGACTCTAGTGCACCAGACGAAGGGGGCAGCAGAGCCGCTGTCGCTTTGCCTTGGCAACAGCCGCAAGCAACGAGCGTGAGTTCGCGCAAGCTGCACCAACAACGCTACTGCCTCAACCTATGCACTAGGTAGTTTCCATTTTGGTATAAGAGACATAGTGCAGCAGACGTAGTAGTAGCAGTGGCATACAGGATCCTGACTACGGAGGCGGACCTCCGATGCGCGCTAGTGTACGGGAAATGCTGTCGGATTCTTTCTGGCAGCAGTAATGTGCCTGGTGGTGGCGTCAGATTTTTTCCCATGGCCACGGGAAATGCTGCCAGATTTGTTTCCGACAGCTCTAACCCTCACGTGTGATGCAAGAATGTGAGCGGCCAGCGCAGCGACGTCAAACAACCTGCTGGTGATGTCCTCCAGAGTCGTCAATGACTAGCAGCAATAGCAGTGGAAGCACCAACAGCAGCAGTGGTGGTAGCAACATCACTGGCAGCAGCGGCTGCCGCAACAGCGGTAACAGTCGCAACAGCAGCAGCAGCAGCAACAGCAGTGGGGCAGCGGTGGCCACACAGGCAAAGGCAGCAACTATAGCATCCATAAATGAAGCAGCTACTGCTACATCAGCCACAGCAGCAAGAACCGCTACTACGGCTACCCAACGGCAGCCGCTGCTATGATCGCTTTACCAGCGGCCACAGTATCAACGGTCGCATCGATGGCGGCCTCAACGGCCACTACGCAACAGCGTGTCAGCCCCGCAACCGCCACTGAGTCCATGACCCCTATGGCCAATGATCAGCCCACAGGCCATGGGCTGAAAGAAAACAAACAAAACAAGAAAAAGAAAACAAAACAACACAAAACAAACTCAGGACCTACAGGAGTTGCTTCCGTAGCTGTGAACTGAGGGGCGCCCGGCGTGACGGTCACATGCCGAGCCCTTGGGATAAACCTCCCAACCCTCGAACCCTTGGTATGTGGGCCAACCTTTGAGATGTCGCACGACCCTCTCCTAGCAGCAAGACCGCTGCTAGTGACCGTGGTTCCCTCCGTGCGACTCTCCCGGTGGCATTTACACCAAGGTGCGCTGCGGAAGACTTGTAGGATCGAATGGACGTGTGCGAGGCAATGCTTGGGACACAAGCAGATTTGGGCAAGGAATTAATCCTTTAGACTTGATGGATCAGTACAAGGCAATGTACAGAGTCTCTGGGTAAGATTGGCATGCCTAGAACAACCCCTAGGCTTCCTTATGTACCAGCCCCTATGAGCCAGCCGAAAGCTCCTCGGCACTCCAACGCCCTCTACCAAGGCGCATTCAAGCAAATACCACATGCATCATGTAGTGCGTGCCACTAGCTTTCCAATGCACCAAAGAACGTCTCAATCCGTGAAGAAACGACTAAGTTATGGCCGTTTGAGTGCTCCACGCGTGACGGCCGCTGGCAGCACCGCCAGCGGGGGTCACGGCCGCCCGAAGCGCCCTTGCTTGCGAATGCAGCTCCAGCCGCCATCCCGAAGTACCCATGAACCCCAATGAACCTTGCCTCATTGGCTAAGCGTCCATCCAGGGGCACTTTGGCTGCAGTGGGAGAGAAAGTCGCTCCGCCGTGCTCGGGGTCGAACTGGTACGTCTCCTCTTTTCTGGAGGTGCGCCTCCCACCTTTGCACGGCCGTATCTTTCTCGTCCCTATACCGAATGACCCGGTTCTTGGATCGATTTCGCACGGTTTTTCACGTAGCATATAGTGGGAGCATCAAAGCATGTATCGGATCTCAGCATGATGATGTAATCACCGCCTCGACCGGCGGCTCCCATAACATCACCCCCCTCCGAGGACGCACCGTCCCGGTGCGCTCCTGTTACTCCCGGAGGACCGTGTTGACAGCACCGCCCCTGTGGAAATCGGCGTCGGGGACCCAGAAGTTGTGCTCAGGCCCATAGCCGAGCCATTGCACAAGTAATGCCACCCGTTTCCGCGCCGACGGTGCCCGAAAATCTTCTCCATCACATACTCCTCTTCGCCCTCCACCCAGACCGGTGGGGGAGGGGCCTGTCCTCGTGTTGCGAACTGCGCATCCAGCTCCTTTTCGGCCTTGATAAGAGAAGCGTGGAGCACGGGATGGATCCCATAGTGGTCCGGTAGCTCCAACTCGTAGCTCACCGCGGACCGCTTCTCCTTGACCGGAAAAGGGCCCACTCACCGTGGCTTGAGCTTGTCGCTGCCCACCCCCGCCAGCTGCAGGTTCCATGAGCTCAGCGGCACCTTTTGTCCCACCGAGAACTCCTCGGCTGTCCGGTGCTTGTCCGCTTGTCACTTCATCTGCTGCTGTGCCTTGTGTAGCGTCTCGCGTACACCGTGCCACACCTCTGTGAGGTCACTTGTAAACTGCTGCACCGCGGGTAGGTCCGACCCCGTTGCCATGTCTGAGGGACATGCAAGCTGCACCCATACACTACCTCAAAGGGAGACCGCCCCGTAGAGGCATGCACTACTGAGTTTTAGGCAAACTCAGCCACCAGGAGCTTGCATTCCCATCCCTCGCCATCCGGCTCCAAGATCCCCCGCACTAGCTGCTCCATGGTCTGATTGGTGCGCTCAGTTTGGCCATCCATTTGGGGATGGTAGGCCGATGAAAGAGCCACACGGGTACCCAGCTTCTTGAAGAGTTCCTCCCAAAACCGGGAGGTGAAGCGCGGGTCGCGGTCCGAGACCATGCACTTCGGCACCCCGTGTAGTTTGATGACATGTTGCAAGAGGAGTTGAGCCGTCTCTGCTGCCGTGACCTTCTCCGCACATGGAATAAAGTGCGCCATTTTGCTGAACCGTTCCACCACCACCAGCACCATGGTGTTGCCCGTTGCATTCCGTGGAAGACCCCCCACAAAATCAAGTGAGATGTCCATCCACGGACGTTCCGGCACCGGTAGCGACTGCAGCTCCCCTGGCGCCCGTGCCCTCCGTGACTTGATTCTTTGGCACATGTCACAGCTGCTCACGTACTCCTTGCAATCTACTCCCATCGTCGCCCACCAATATTGGCACACAAGCGTCTTGAAGGTCTTGTCGTGGCCGAAATGACCACTGTAGTGCGAGTCATGCGCCTCTTCCAACAGCGCTTGCCGCAACGACGCACTCCGCGGCACCACAATCTGGTTCCCCTTCTCATGCCGCCAATATTGGCCATCCCACTTGCACCCCTTCACCGTACTTCCGGCAAAGTCCTCGTCCTCCGCATACCCGTGTGCAAACAGGCTGCGGATGATTGGAGATCCCGCCAGCACCGTGATCACATGCACGCCCAGGTCCGGGCGACGCGAAAGCGGATCCGCTGGGTTGATCCTTCCTAGTTTGTACTGGATCTCGTAGTCGAAACCGCCCTCCAGCAGCTCCATCCACCGTGCTTGACGACGAATCAGGTTCGGCTGCGACTTGAGGTACTTGAGCACGTAGTGGTCCGTGTGCACCACACACCGCCGCGCCTCAAGGTAGCACCTCCATTGCTTGAAGGCCTGGACCACCGCGAGCATCTCCTTCTCGTGGATCGGGTAGTTGAGGTCAGCCCCTTTCAGTTTCTTGGAGTAGTACGCAATGGGCTGCAACCCCTTCCCTTGGTCCTGCATCAGCACCCCGCCGATCGCATAGTCGCTTGCGTCCGTCGCCAACACGTACTCCTTGCTCGTGTCTGCATGCACCAACACCGGGGCCTGACACATGGCAGTCTTCATTGCACCGAAGGTTTGTCCCTCCTTCGCACCCCACTCCCATTGGCGTCCCTTCTTGAGCAAGTCTGTCAAGGGTGCTCCCATTGCCGCATGCCCTCAGATAAACCTCCGGTAGTAGTTCGTAAAACCCAGAAAAACCTGGATTTCACGCACGCACGCCGGCTCTGGCCACTCCTTCACTGCTTCCACCTTTTTTGGGTCCATGCGGATTCCCCTCCCGCTGACAATGTGCCCAAGGAACTCCACCTCCTGCTTGGCGAATTCACACTTGCTGAGCTTGGAAAACAGCCGCTCCTTTCTCAACACTTCCATCACCGTCCGCAGGTGCTCTTGGTGCTCCTCCATCGTTCGCGAGTAGACAAGGATGTCGTCGAGGAAGAGGACCACGAATTGGTCCAAGTAGGGGTGGAACACCCAGTTCATCAACGCCATTCGTTGATGAACATAGCAGGAGCATTTGTTACCCCAAAAGGCATCACGAGATACTCAAAGTATCCATAGCGCGTCCGAAACGCGGTTTTTTCCACATCCTCCTCCGCAATGCGGATTTGGTGGTACCCCAACCTCAGGTCCAGTTTGCTAAAGACGCGTGCGCCTCGTAGCTGGTCGAATAGCTCCTCGGCCCGCGGCAACGGGTAGCGGTTCTTTACCGTGATGTTGTTGAGTGCCCGGTAGTCCACGCACATCCGCAGCTCTCCTGATTTCTTCTTGACGAACAGCACCGGCGCCGCGTATGGAGACACCGACGGCCGAATGAAGCCTTGGTCCACCAACTCCCCCAATTGCTTCTTGAGCTCCGCAAGCTCCGCGTCGCTCATGCGGTTGTAAGACCGCACTGATGGTGACGACCCTGGCACCACCTCGATTTTGTGGTCAATGTCGCATTGTGGCGGCAGCCCCTTTGGTAACTCCTCCGGGAAAACGTCCCCGAACTCCTTGAGCACCTCCCGAACACCGGGAGGCAACTCTGGAGCTCCTACGCCTTTCCCCGGCTACCCCTCCGCTGCTTCAACCGCTGCAATCTGGTGCTCTGCTGCTTGTTGTGGACGCACCCATGCCAAGTAAACCTGGCCACCCTTGCGCTCGCACCGCTTGAGCTACTGCAAGTTGATGACGCGCAGCTGCTTCCCCGCTTCCGCCACTTCCGACTCCTTCCCCTCACCCCGCCACAAAGGCAAAGTGAGATTTTTCCCGTCCGCCTTCACGACCACCCGGTTGCACCTCCAATCCACCTCCGAATTCCAGGCGTGCAATCAATCCCGGCCGATCAAACAGTCGTAATCATCCATAGGGCAAGTGTGGAACTCCATGTCACACACCAACTCACCCATACGGACTTTGTACTTGACGAGAGCCCTGCCGCACTCCACCACTCCGGACACCTGCCGCGCCTTGGCCGACGTCCCCGGCTGCCATGCGAGTTCCAACCTCGTCGCCAACCTGTCGTTGAAGAAGCTATGGCTTGCGCCACCGTCTAGCAGCCCACGTAGCTTCCTCCAACCCTTGAAACTCCCCTCTGGAATCTCAAGAACCAGCTCCAGGATGATCCCTGGAAACTGTCGGGTCTCACCTTCATTCCGCAACAGCACTTGAGGTAGTTCCTTAATCGGCAAAAGCCTTTCAGGGCTGGTGCTGTCCCTTGCGGACAAAAGACTTGCAGCAGTAGGTCGTCCCCTCCTCACTGTTGCTGCCCGTTTCCCTGCTGTGCCTTGCGCTTGGGGCAATCTCGCTTGCGATGACCCTCCTCACCACAAGCCCAGCACTTGCCTCTCGGTCCTTGCTGTCCACCCGCGCCCCGCTGCCCGGCTTGGATTGCGTCCACCTCCATGGGCACAGCCTGACCCGGCTGCTCTACCCGTGGTTGTGTTTCATAGCTGGTCCGGCGCGCATTGTAGCTTACCGCGTCGATGCGCTCCGCCGCCGAGACCAACTCCGCAAAGGTCCGCAACCCGAGCACCGCGAGTTCGCGTTGGACGTGCGGCTTCAGGCCGTCATGGTAGCGGTCGTATGCCTCCGCGTCCGAGAGGTCGTCAATCTGCGCCACCAAGGCCATGAAGCGTGTGGTGTAGTCCTAGACCGATCCGCCTTGCTTGACGTGCTTGATCTTGTCACGTGCGACTCGGCTGCCGTTGAGGAGGTCGAAACGCGCTTGGAGCATCGTCTCGAATTGCTCCTACGTCTCTGGCTTCTCTGTCAACGCCCGCGCACCGAGCTGCACTTCACGCCCAAGCGGTAGAATCACCAGTGGCTGAAGCCGCGCCCCGGCCCCCAACCCATCCGGCAACCCAGCGGCGTTCCGCCGGCACAATACCGACCACCACTGTAGCGCCATTCCCCGGAGTAGCGTAGGTGCATACTCCAGTCTCGTGGCATCTTCTCCCACAAGAACGCCCAACGCCATGAAGTACGAGTTCACCGTGAAGAGCCACTCCCTCGCACTGCCCTTGCTGGTGTAGAACTCCGGCTCCTTCGGCTTGGGCCGCCGAAAGGCAGGTGCGGATGCTAATGGAACACCCCCCAACGCACTGCTCCCTTGGCAGATGTACCTCGCCTCAACCTCCGCGCGCAGCTGCTGGTTCTCTTGACACAACTCGTCAAGAGCACGCCGGATCTCCTCCATGAGGTAGGCCTGGTCGTATGCCGCCGCTGCCATGGTTCTGGTTGTGACGAAAAATTTCTGGCCAAACGCAGTTGTGGCAGATCTGCTGCCTCCCTTGGGTCCGCGCAAAACCGAGCGAACGTCCACATGCTCTAATACCACATGTGAACCGAGGGGCGCCCGGTGTGACGGTCACACGCCGAGCCCTTGGGATAAACCTCCCAACCCTTGACCCCTTGGTGTGTGGGCCAACCCTTGAGATGTCGCACGACCCTCTCCTAGCAGCAAGACCGCTGCTAGTGACCGAGGTTCCCTCCGTGCGACTCTCCCGGTGGCGTTTGCACCAAGGTGCGCTGCGGAAGACTTGTAGGATCGAATGGACGTGTGCGAGGCAATGCTTGGGACACAAGCAGAGTTGGGTAAGGAATGAATCCTTTAGACTTGATGGATCAGTACAAGGCAATGTAAAGAGTCTCTGGGTAAGACTGGCATGCCTAGAACAACCCCTAGGCTTCCTTATGTACCAGCCCCTATGAGCCAGCCGAAAGCTCCTCGGCACTCCAACGCCCTCTACCAAGGCGCATTCATGCAAATAACACATGCATCGTGGAGTGCACGCCACGAGCTTTCCAACACACCAAAGAACGCCTCAATCTGTGAAGAAACGAACAAGTTATGACCGTTTGAGTGCTCCACGCGTGACGGCCGCTGGCAGCACCGCCAGCGGGGGTCACGGCCGCCCGAAGCGCCCTTGCTTGCAAATGCAGCTCCAGCCGCCATCCCGAAGCGCCCATGGACCCCAATGAACCTTGTCTCATTAGCTAAGCATCCATCTAGGGGCGCTTTGGCTGCAGTGGGCGAGAAAGTTGCTCCGCCGTGCTCGGGGTCGAACTGGTACGTCTCCTCTTTTCTGGAGGTGCGCCTCCCACCTTTGCACGGCCGTATCTTTCTCGTCCCTATACCGAATGACCCGGTTCTTGGATCGATTTCGCACGGTTTTTCACGTAGAATACAATGGGAGCATCAAAGCATGTATCGGACCTCAGCATGATGACATAATCACCGCCTCGGCCGGCGGCTCCCATAACAGTAGCAACCGCAACAACAAATACGGTAACAGCTATAATAGGAGCAACGGTAGTAGCAGCGGCAGAGGCAGGGGCAGCAGTAGCAAAAGCGGTCGCAGTAGCAGTAGTGGCAGTAGCAGCAGTAGCAGCAGTGGCAGCAGCAACAGTAGCGACAGCAACAATAGCGGCAGTGGTAACGGCGACAACAGGATCAGTAGTAGCAACAGTGGTAGCAGCAGCAGCAGTAGCAGGGACAGCAGTTATGGCAGTAGCGGCAGCAGCAGTTGCAATAGTAGGAGCAAGAGTAGTGGTAGTAGTGGTAGCAGCAACAACAACAGGAGCAACAGCGGCAGCAGTAGTAGCGGTAGCAGCAGTAGCGGCAGTGGTAGAAACTGTAGCATCAGCAGCAGTTATAGTGGTTGCGACAAGAATTGTAGCGGCTGCAGCAGTAGCAACCGCCATTACACCAGTAGTAGGTAGCAAAAGCGGTAGTGACAACAACAACGTTGATAGCCACAACAGAAGCGGTAGTCACAACAGCATCAGCAGGAGTAGCACCAGTAGCGACAATGTCCAGCCAGGATGATGCCGTCGGCACACACGACAGCTCTGCTAACTCTCTCGTTACAGACCCGATAGTGGATCTGCAATGCCAGGTCGATCAGCTGCCCCAAGTGCTTGCAGCAACCAGCACCAATCAGACTGTCCTCCCTAAACAACCTCATCCCGCTCTAACTGCGGTAGCGCAAACATCAGCGCAACACCAGGTGCAGCAACAATAGTAGACCGTTACCAGTGTCCCAGGAGCTGGTGCGACCGAACCCTCTCATCGCAAGGACTTCGATTCCCCTCCACCGGTACTCGCCAAAGATGAGCACTTTTTGTCCTAGGAACTTCTCTACTGCATCTGGACATAGAGAGAGGGTCTGTCGCCATACTACATTTTCCCACATGACGAGGTCGTCCCAGAGCAGGTGCTTGAGGAGCGCCATGCAGTCCGCACACTCATCCTCGTTGCACCGAATACTAATCACACTACACAGAAGTCGTTCCTCAGTGACGCCGCTGACAACACCACCATTGAACCCCGGCGAGCTTGGAACACACTGACACTACCTTATCGTGCCTAAGGCCAGGCAGCTATCAGCCACCTCCTGAAGGAGTTCAGCTCCCTTCGCATGAGGGAGTCTGAGTCTTCGCCCTCCCTCCTCAGGCAAGACCAAGGACAAAGGAAATAAGAAGGGCACGTGCAAAGGGTAGCAGTCTTCCATCAACGGCTCTAACCTGACTTGCCACAACTTTGGCTAGGTGGAACACCGGTGGTACACGTGCCCCATCCCCACTGACAAGGCCCACATTGTCGCCTCCATGCGCCGTGAGCGTGAGCGCCACCTTGACACCTCTGCTAATGCCACAGGAACTCCTTTCTAACCGAGCAGCACTATGGCCACCACCTACTCCACGATGTTTCCCACCTCTCCGCAG
This sequence comes from Penium margaritaceum, assembly GCA_023375785.1. Classification (NCBI taxonomy): domain Eukaryota; kingdom Viridiplantae; phylum Streptophyta; class Zygnematophyceae; order Desmidiales; family Peniaceae; genus Penium; species Penium margaritaceum. Next base: position 81,485 of record SZWC01010225.1, read on the forward strand.
CCGGCTCACAACCCTCGACTGTAGCTTCTACCGTCTCTTCACCATCAGCAACAACAGCAGCAGTGTGCTCCACCATAGCCACTGCCGTACACTTTGCCACTACACCAGCAGTTGTATGCTCCGTCGCAGCCACTATACTATCCCCAGCCTCTGTCCCAGTGGAGCTCGTACCCCACCTCTGGAGCTACGACCTCATAGTCCATGGCGTCCGTCGACTCTGCCACTCGGATCTGCCAGCTGCACAGCTTCATCACTACTCAGCTCAGCATCACACCACCTCCCAAGGAAGTACGAGTTGTGTGACTACTAGCTGAGAGGTCTCAAACTCCCAGATAGAGACCGACCTCCAAGGTGATCTTGAGGAAGCCGCATATTACTCTTCAGAGCCAGCTTCACATTGCATGGCTGGATGACTGGCATGATCGTTTTGTGTCGGTCTCGTTTGCTCAGCTTGCGACCTCCGTCCCCATTCCCGTGTACCATTTTGTTGCTCATTGTAATGCCACGGCCTCCGTCCATGACCCTGATGGCACCTGGATCATTGATTTTGGTGCCACGCATCACATGACGTATTGTTGATAGGTGTTCAGTATGCTCGGTCCCGTTTAACAATGTTCACAGTTTTGTAGTGTTGACGTCGTTCGCTTTTGTGGTCCGTCTGGTGATGTCTTTGTGACCAACATGCTCTATGTGCCTGGATTGTCTGTCACAGCTCTCGACCTCATGGACGTTCGACACCTGTGGCATTGGCAATCTCTCACTTCGCCTGTCCTGCTAGGTCATGTTCTGTGCTGTCTGTCGCGAAACCCTCTGGCATGTCACCCGTCTTCCTTCATCTGTCTCCCCTCCCTCGTCCGACAGTGCCCACATGTTTGTCACCAATTTTCTTTCCACCCAGCACGTCCACCTTCTCCACCATCGCCTGTGCCACATACATTCCAATGCTGTCCATAGCGTGCTCTACATCCAACCCGCACTCCGACTTGATCCCTCCACTTTCCATTGGCCTTGCCGCATCGAGTGCATCGAATGCATCTAGGACAAGATGCACCGATCCTCCTACCCTGCGTCCTCTCAGACTACCCATCCATTGGAGCTTGTCCACTCGAACCTCATGGGCCCTTTGTGTTGAATGTTTTTGCCCCTTCTTCAGTATTGTAGGATGGATCAGGAATGCTCTGCCCCTTGTGGAAGTATGACTCCTAGATCCATTGTAGTGTGACTCAATTATGCTTTGTCTCTTGTGAGTTATGGCTTGTGAGATATGGCCTGTGAGAACACCATGTGAGTGATTGGTTACCTTGGCCATTTTGTTGATTTGGCCAAGTGAGAGGTCATGATTTCGATCCTGGCCCCATGCATATCTTGTCTCCTGTGCAAGCTTCCAAGAAAGAAAGTCCGTAGCTTCTTGAACACTACATGGTTGGTCTGTCACCTTGACACTAGGATGCTTATGTGTCAAGCCCACATTGCAAGTCCATTGGTGACATGGTTGGTTGAGGCCACTTCCCAGGAATGTGCTTTTGAGTTCTAGGACTAGACAGACAGCTATAAAAGGACTTGTCTTGCATGCTGATCAATTAACCCTTGCTTGATGCTCTCTTGTGTATTGACGACTTGAGCTCTTCTTGAGATGTAATGCTAAGGCGTTAGTACTCTTGAAGGTGAAGTGTATGCCTGATTAAGTTTGGGGTGCATGACACATGTCAACAAAGGATGAAGGCCTTANCCCACATTGCAAGTCCATTGGTGACATGGTTGGTTGAGGCCACTTCCCAGGAATGTGCTTTTGAGTTCTAGGACTAGACAGACAGCTATAAAAGGACTTGTCTTGCATGCTGATCAATTAACCCTTGCTTGATGCTCTCTTGTGTATTGACGACTTGAGCTCTTCTTGAGATGTAATGCTAAGGCGTTAGTACTCTTGAAGGTGAAGTGTATGCCTGATTAAGTTTGGGGTGCATGACACATGTCAACAAAGGATGAAGGCCTTAAAACCTTTGTGAGCTTTCTCAGTTTTGCGGCTTCTCTGCCATAGGTAGTTAACTCAGTAGCTAACAAAGGGTTATGGGCCCACTCCTCTGGTTAGGGAAGTTTCACGCACGCAACCGCTAAGGTCACAAGCAGTGAGAGCGCCTTCACTCTCACCCAACTTCTCTGTTTGCAGAGCAACATCAGCAGGATGCAACACATCTGTACCTTTCTACCTTGGGAGCTGACATCAGCCTACATCAACCTACATCAGCCTACATTTGCTTGCAATGGCCAACGTGAACAGGGAAAGCAGTTTCCTCTTCTCACCAACAGCCTACAGCGGCCTCAAACACAGGTTCATCGGCATCAACAACAGGTGCAGCAGCTGTAGCAGTTGTAGTTGTAGGGATGGCAGGGACAAGGGAAACCAGGGAATCATTCGCCCATCCTCAAGTTTGATGGAGAGGGGTTTGCACTCTAGAAGTGGCAGTTCGAGATCATCATGGATGACAGAGATTTGCTAGGATATTTTAACGGAACTATCCCAGCACCAAAGGAGGAGGGTGCTGACCTTATGGCATGGGTCAAGCTCAACAAGAAGGCTCTCGCCATTCCTATGTCCTCCATACAACCCTCAGTCCTTTCACACATCAGCAGTTGTACAGTGGCAGCCGCGGCATACGCCAAACTTGGCAAGGTGTTTCAGTCCTCCTCACTTGCCAACCGTCTCTTCATTCTACAAAATCTCATCAGCATGAGGCTTGGTGAAGGGGAGGATGTCTCCGCCTTTATGCAGAAGTTTGAGACGCTCTTGCAACAAGCCACCGGCATGGGGTAGGACCTGAAATCCGACATGCAGGCCATGATGTTTCTGATGAAGCTGCCGAAAAGTTGGGGCCCCATGATAACGGTGATTGGAGGGTGGACTGAAGATCTAGTTTCCTTCACCACCGTCTCTGAGTATGTGAGGAATGAAGCCATGCGTCGTAGTAGTAGTGAAGCAAACATGGCTGCCTTTGCCTCACGGAGCAGTGGCACCTTCTGCAATACCTCCTCCTCTGGGTACAAGGGAAACAATAGCACTAGCAACAGTGGAAGGGGTGCAAAGCGCCAACGAAACTGCCACAACTGTGGCAAGGCTGGACACTGGGCTCGAGAGTGCCGTGCACCCAAGAGAGAAGGAGGAGACGGGGATGAATGGCGAGGGGGAAATGGTGGGAAGGATCCCACAGGCCTGATGGCTGAGTGTGCCTCCAACAAAGGGAGGGCGATACTCAGGCCAGGAGCCTATGGCCTTGACTCGGGGACAAACAAGCACACCACAAACGAGAAGAGAGACTTCATCTCTCTTGCTCCATGTAACAAGAACTTCAGAGTCGCCAACCGCAAGGTTGAGGCAGTTGAGGGGATTGGTGACAAGCTGGTCATAGTGGGAGTCAACGGTGGAGATTCCGACCTCAAGCTAGAGTGGTTGGTCTACTTGCCCTCCTTCACAGCCAACCTGCTCTCCGTCTCTAAGATAACTGACCATGGCATGACAGTGGTCTTTACAGAGAAGGAAGCGGTGATAATTCCTACCAAGGACATCAACATCTCCTACTCTGCCAAGAAGGTTGTCGCACAGGTTCCTCGCGTTGATAGACTCTACGTCTTACAGATCAAAACGACAACTTCAACGGCTGAATCTTTGATTGAGAGTGATGATGAGGAGAGCAGCGATGCAGAATCAGATGAGGAAGGACATGTTGGAGCAGCGGAAGCAGTGGGAGCAGATGATTCGGCAGTAAAACCGTAAGTAAATGCAGCCACCGGGGCTGTTCATTCTAGCGTGTACACATCCTCCAAGAACCTGTGGCACAGGCGCTTTGGGCACGTGGCTCATCGCAAATTAGAGCTCATGGGAAATCAGGAGCTAGTGCGTGGGATGGAGCTAGGTGATGAGGTGGAGGGAGCGGCGATCATGTGTGAGCCATGCCTTCAAGGCAAGGCGAAAAGGAAACCCTTCAAGCGCAATGGCACGTGTGCTCTCGCACCTCTTGATCTCGTCCACTCTGACGTATGTGGTCCCTTTTGCATACCGTCAAGTGGAGGCAGCAGATGTTTCCTCACATGCATCGACGACAACAACCGCAAAGTCTGGATATACTTTCTAAAAAAGGAAAGTGAGGTGAAGGAGAATCTGTAGGCCTTTGTCGCTATGGTTGAGCGACAGAGTGGAAAGAAGGTGAAGGCATTCAAGATGGACAACGGGGGAGAGTACGAAGCTTGCGGGGAGTGGCTCAAGACACAGGGCATTGAACACCAGAAATGTACGCCCTACTCACCTCAAAGCAACGGCGTAGCAGAGAGGATGAACAAGACGCTCCTAGGCATGACAAGGTGCATGCTCTTTGACACCAAGCTTCCTCCTACATTCTGGACTGAAGCAGCACATACGGCTACCTACCTTGTGAACCTCACACCTGTAGCAGCTCAGGGAAGGAGAGGCAAGAAGAAGCAGACACGGCAGTTGAAGACGCCTCAAAAAAAATGGTCAGGCAGGAATCCGGACGCCTCCCATCTCAAGGTGTTCGGTTGCACCGGGTCTACCAAGGTCCAGGCCGGTGAGGGCCCTCGAAAGCTCGATGCAAGAGCACGAAAGTGCATTTTCATCGGCTATGACACCGCCCACAAAGCTTATCGACTGTGGGACCAAGGAGCCAAGAAGGTCATCCGCAGCAAAGACGTGGATTTCCACGAAACGTCTGAGGGAAGCTCAATGCNTGAAGACGCCTCAAAAAAAATGGTCAGGCAGGAATCCGGACGCCTCCCATCTCAAGGTGTTCGGTTGCACCGGGTCTACCAAGGTCCAGGCCGGTGAGGGCCCTCGAAAGCTCGATGCAAGAGCACGAAAGTGCATTTTCATCGGCTATGACACCGCCCACAAAGCTTATCGACTGTGGGACCAAGGAGCCAAGAAGGTCATCCGCAGCAAAGACGTGGATTTCCACGAAACGTCTGAGGGAAGCTCAATGCCTCTAATGCACTTTGTTTGAGGGAAAACGGTGTCCAATTGAGGGAGTTAGAGTTGGGGAACGGACGGCCATGGCTAGCCGTCGCACTAACACCTCGCAGTTCACACACAAGATTCCTACAGGGTGGGACTTGCTGATCGAGCCCACCCGTGGGCCGGCGAGCGAAGCTCGCCGGCACTTGCTTTGGTTTGTGCACGAAAATATCGCGCGCGAACCTAAATCCGGCTCTGGACCGGTTTCCAGTGTGTGCAAAGACCATGCTAGTCCCTAATACCCATTGTTGACTTTGAGTCCTTTTCTAGGTGTTCGGGCACGAGCATCAACGTCAAGAGCAAGTCTAATCTAGGTCATCCAAGGGTACAAGTGCAAGGATCCATGATGAAGTGGGTGGAGCTAGGACGCTACTGCGAGGAGGGAGGCGAGCACGTGTGGGCTAGCAGAGATGTCACCAAGCCTGTGATGGCGAGTGCGCTCACTGTGCGTCGCCTCCACTCTCTGCGTCAGCAGGCCCTGTACACTCATGGCCACAACAAAGGCAGAATATATACAGAAGAGAACTAACACGCCCCTTTGGACATGAGTGCGGCAGGTGAACAGCCTAGTCGTTGGAGCTGGTGTTGCAAAGAGGTGGAGGGAAGCGCTTTGGTAAGAAAGTTTGCCAGTTGCTCTTCACCCTTGTTGGAGCAGACTTGTACAGCGCCAGTCTCAACCGCCTCACGGACAAAATGGTGCTCGACACTTATGTGCTTAATGCGTGTATGTAGCACACCATCATTCGCGGCAATGCGGCGTGAGGCTGAGTTGTCACAATCCAGTGGCACTGTGGGCACATGCATTCCCAATTCTTCCAAAAACCGCCCCAACCAGATGTGCTCACAAGCTGCTTCACCTAGCGCCATGTACTCAGCTTCGGCCACACAGCGTGCCACACAGGACTGTTTTGCACTCCGCCATGAAATAGCTGTACCCCACACGCGAAAAACATAGCCGCCCCGACTTCGCGCCCCCCTGTCACGTGCATAATCACGGCCACAGTACCCATCCAGAAGAGGACTTGCCGTAGGGGCAAACACGAGGCCAGAACCAGCAGTGTCGAGCACATAGCGGAGCAACTTCAGCAAGGCTTTGTGATGCGTGCTGTGCGGCTGTTGACCGAACTGTGCCAGGACATTGACGGCGCATGATATGTCAGGGCGTGTTGTGGATGCAAGATAAGACAGGCTTCCTGTGATCTGTCTGTACAGTGTGAGGTCGCACTCTGGTCCGTAGTCTGTGGTATGTGTATCCAGGAGATGAGCATAGACGTCGGGACTCATGGGAGAGTGCTGGCGCGACAGATGCTGCACAAGATGCTGGAAGCGTGTGGTGAGGTGTGTCATGAACCGTCCTTGATGCAGAGTGAGTGCACGTGCATATCTGTCTCTGGTGATTATCATACCCAAGACGTTGTGTGCCTCACCCAAATCTGTCATGGTGTAGTGCTGAGTGAGGAGTTGCTTGCGCATGATAGAGGACACACTGGCCTGACGATCGAGCTGACCACCAGACAACAAGTTCACTCTGAGTTTGGGTACGTACAAGACACCGGTCAACCATATCACCCCCTCTGGTGCCTGCAATGCCACAGTCCCCACCCCCTCAACAGCAAGCACCTCCCCAGATCCCGTTTTCACTCCTTCCACATCATGCACAGCATGCAGCGAAGCTAAGAGCTTGCGGTGCGGCGACATGTGATGCGAAGCAGCGGTGTCATACAGCCATTCATGCATGGGGAGGGTGTGCGAGGTGGTGACGTGTGTGTGACCGAGCCGCTGACCTGACGACTGCAGGGCTGCTGTCGGCTCTGGTGGCTGAAGCTCCATGGGAGTAGTCTAGCCAAGAGGTGGAGCTGGTGTCGGCTGCTGCACCTCAGCCATGGCGGCATAGACGCGCTGAGCCCATACCGGCGCAGGGACTGGAACGGTCGAACTCGGAGGCACATAGTAGGGTCCCTGGTACATGGGCAGAAATCCCTGCTCCACTGGGTAGACTGGTGGCAGCTGTGGCAGCGGCGGACCGAATGTGGCTGCACCAAAAGGAGTAGGGACGCGTGATCCACCGGCCCCCTGTGTCGACCACGCCGGCTGATGCAGAGGCGGGCCAAACTGGGGCCGAGGTGGTGGAGGTGACTGCTGCTACTGTGAGGGAGTCATGATGCGGAGCAACTCAGGACACGTGCGCCAGAAGTGACCGGGCTGCCCGCAGAAGTTGCAGGTGCGCCCCCGGACACCCTTGCCGCGACCGCCACGCCCTCCTCCTGCCTGTGTGCCTCTACCTCCTGTGCCACCTCCTCCACCACGACCTCCTCTATAACCGGACCCAGACAAAGACGGTGATGCAGCCTGATGTGCAAAGGCGCTAGCGGCTGGCGTAGCTACGTCTCGTGCCTCTCCTCGGAGGATATCCTCGTAGTGACGCAGCTCCTCAAACACCTCCGCCAGATCGGTACTTTCGATGTCGGAGACGCGAAGTCGTCCCAACAGGCTGCAGCGGAAGTCCTTGTACGGATCGCCCAGGTGGAGAAGGACGAGGTCCAGCCACTCCAGCACAGAGCATGGAGCGCCCAGCCCCAAGATCCGGCGTCGGAGATCCATCGCGGCATCCCAGTACTCTGCAATTGGGGCCCCTGACTTGGGGTACAACTGCCGTAGCCGGTCGCGCAAAGAGATGACCAACGCCATCCCCCTCTCCTCCTGGAGGGTGGAGAGGTGCTCCCATGCCTTGTGTGGACGGGGTGCACCGTTGCGCGGGTTGTCGGGATCTTCTCCCTTGCCCCCGAAGCGAAGATGGCGGATGGAGTATGCTTGGTCGTCGGGTAGGACGCGCACAAGGGCGTTGAAGGCACGAAGAAGGACGCGCTCATCTCCATTGTCAGCTGGAGGAGAGAGATAGAGCTCCTCCAAGCCATGTTCCGCCGCCCACGCGAGGAAGATATCCTTCCACGCAAGAAAGTCCCGTGCACCAAGTGGCGGCGGCGTCAAATCCTTGTGCGCCATGACTTTGTTAAGTTCCTCCCAAGTGACATTGCCGGTAGTGCCAGCTGCTTGGTTGGCGCCGGGGGCGGCATTGCCTCCCGGCACAGATGCGGCGGCGCTCATGATGAGTGCGAAGCGATCCTTGGAGCGACAAGGTTGGCGATCCTAGGACCGCCCTGTCCCCTAGTGTTGGTGAGGGTCAGCTGCACGCTGATGCCCTTGGAGAGGGGTTGGACCGTGGCTGTTGCTTCCTCCCCCCCTTCTCCTTGGTTGCGTCGCCTTGCGCGATCCTTCGGCGGCGGGCGGATCTCTTGGTGGGACATCACCCACCCCTCCTGTGCGGCTCTCTGGCTGCGCTCGACCCTGCGAGGGACAAGACAGCCCTGCGTGCACCACTTCGGCGACCCCGGCCTGCTTCTGCGGCGGTTGTGGTCGCCGCCGTCATCCAGCGCTGTTTGACGGGCCGCCACTCGATTCGGCTCTTTTCTCTCGCTAGCATTCACCACGCCCTGCGATTATGGCTCTGATACCATAAGGGAAGCTCAACGCCTCTAATGCACTTTGTTTGAGGGAAAACGGTGTCCAATTGAGGGAGTTAGAGTTGGGGAACGGACGGCCATGGCTAGCCGTCGCACTAACACCTCACAGTTCACACACAAGAGTCCTACGGGGTGGGACTCGCTGATCGAGCCCACCCGTGAGCCGGCGAGCGAAGCTCGCCGGCACTTGCTTTGGTTTGTGCACGAAAATATCGCGCGCGACCCTAAATCCGGCTCTGGACTGGTTTCCAGTTTGTGCAAAGACCATGCTAGTCCCTAATACCCACTGTTGACTTTGAGTCCTTTTCTAGGTGTTCGGACATGAGCATCAACGTCAAGAGCAAGTCTAATCTAGGTCATCCAAGGGTACAAGTGCAAGGATCCATGATGAAGTGGATGGAGCTGGGGCGCTACTGCGAGGGAGGCGAGCACGTGTGGGCTAGCAGAGATGTCACCAAGCCTGTGATGGCGAGTGCGCTCACTGTGCATCGCCTCCACTCTCTGCATCAGCAGGCCCTGCACACTCATGGCCACAACAGAGGCAGAATATATACAGGAGAGAATTAACGTCTCGGAGTAAGGGAGGGCATCTCGAACTCGAGAACGCTCCAAAACAGGGAGAGTGGCTCACTCTGCTTGAAGAGGGAGACGAAGCACCAGCACAATGGCATGGGATAAGTGTTGGACCAGGGAGAGGAGCTCATGAAGATGACTCGGAGGAATCAGACTCTGATTTCGATGTATCCGATCCTCCGGAACATGAGGAGGATGCCTCTCCCATCATGAACGATGAAAACAGACCTCCAGCCTCCACATCAACAGCACCAGCCAGCAGGTTCAAGGAGCAGTTCACGCCTCAAAGTACCTCGGTAGCATTGCGACGCAGATAAGGGTGAATGGACGGGCTTCAACTATTCATTCCTGGTTCAAGAAGAGCGAACGTCTGTCGCAAAGGCACTCACTCGGCCTGATAAAGTCGAGTGGGACAAAGCAATTCGCAGTGAACTCAGCTCCATTGAAGAGAATGGGACATGGGCGCTAGTGGACAGACCTTCTGGGGCTCGTGTTGTGGGGTCCAAGTGGGTGCTGAAAGTAAAAAGGAAACAGGATGGCAAGATAGACAAGTACAAGGCACGGGTGGTAGCAAAGGGGTTCTCCCAACGGCTTGGCGTAGAGTATGATGATACCTTTGCTCCAGTTGTGATGTTTGCCTCCATCCGGTCAATGCTCGCCATTGTTGCTACCGAGAACATGGAGGTCCACTAGATGGATGTCAAGACAGCCTTTCTTTACGGTAAAATTGACAAGGAGGTATTGATGGAGGTTCTGGAGGGGGTTGATGCTCCTGAGGGCAAGGTGTGCAGATTGGTGAAGGCACTCTATGGGCTAAAACAAGCGCCAAGACTTTGGTACCAGGAGATGGACACGTTCATGGCCAAGGAGTCCTTCATGCACTGCAACAATGACCCTAGCATGTACGTGCATGAGAGTGACAAAGGGACTATGTTGGTCGCCTCGTATGTTGATGACCTGATTCTTTGCTCCTCTTCGACGCAGCAACTAGACGATCTCAAGGGGCAGCTGAGTAGCAGATTCGAGATGAAGGACATGGGTCCTCTGAACTTCTATCTTGGAATTGCCATCAAGCGCGATAGAGCAGCAGGTACCATCAGCCTGAACCAGACAAAATACATCGACTCCATCCTCAAACGATACGACATGGAAGATTGCAAACCTGCCAGCACACCCATGAGCTCGGAGTGCAAACTCTCCACCTCCATGTCCCCATCCAACGAAGCGGAGAAAACTGGCATGATGGGCATCCCATATCAGTCTACAGTGGGCAGTCTGATGTATGCCATGGTCGCCACCCGACCAGATATAGCCCATGTTGTTAGGCAGGTGAGCCGGTTTGTGGCCAATCCCGGTCTACTTCACTGGCAGGCCGTGAAGCGCATAATGCGCTACCTTCAGGGGACCCGGCACGTGGGGCTCTAGTTTGGAGGCATCGCTGGATCCGCATCACTCCGTCTCATGTGCTACATTGATGCTGATTGGCGAGGGAATATCGATGACAGAAAATCTACATCCGGCTTTGTGTGTATGTTGAATGGAAGTGCACTCAGTTGGGCAAGTCGCAAGCAGGAATGTGTCTCTCTGTCAACAGCTGAAGCTGAATACATTGCCTTGGCTGAGGTGTGTAAAGAGATGCAGTGGCTACGAAGGTTTTTATCTGAGATGAAGGCACCACAGGCAACGGCGACGGTCATCAAGATTGACAACATGAGCGCCATTGACATGTCAAAGAACCCCGTCCTGTCCAAGCGCACAAAGCACATCGAGATCCCCTACCAGTACGCTCGAGACTTGGTCTACAAGAAGACAATGGATCTCGAGTATGTCGGTACCAAGCTCAACCGGGCTGACATGCTTACAAAGCCACTGGACAAGGATCTCCACCAGGCGGGCAGGCAAGGTATCGGCATGGTCAACGCAAGTGATGACGAATGATGATGGTCACTGACGCAAGGTGCAAGGGAGAGATTTGTTGAATGTTTTTGCCCCTTGTTCAGTGTTGTAGGATGGATCAGGAATACTCTGCCCCTTGTGGAGGAATGACCCCTAGATCCATTGTAGTGTGACTCAACTATGCTATGTCTCTTGTGAGATATGACTTGTAGTACACCATGTGGGTGAGTGGTTACCTTGGCCATTTTGTTGATTTGGCCAAGTGAGAGGTCATAAGTTTGATCCTGGCCCCATGCATATCTTGTTTGCTGTGGAAGCTTCCAAGAAAGAAAGTCCGTAGCTTCTTGGACGCTACATGGTTGGTCTGTCACCTTGACACTAGGATGCTTATGTGTCAAGCCCACAGTGCAAGTCTATTGGTGACGTGTCTGGTTCAGGCCACTTCCCAGGAATGTGCTTTTGAGTTCTAGGACTAGACAGACAGCTATAAAAGGACTTGTCTTGCATGCTGATCAATTAACCCTTGCTTGATGCTCTCTTGCGTATTGACAACTTGAGCTCTTCTTGAGATGTAATGCTAAGGTGTTAGTACTTTTGAAGGTGAAGTGTATGCCTTATTAAGTTTGGGGTGCATGACACATGTCAACAAAGGATGAAGGCCTTAAAACCTTTGTGAGCTTTTTTGGTTTCGCGGCTGCTCTGCCAGAGGTGGTTAGCTCAGTAGCTAACACTTTGTCTGTCGCATCTGTTGTCCAGGGTGGTCAGTACGTGTTGATATTCACGGATGACTAGTCGCGCTTTCACAGGGTCATCTGTCTCTGCCAGAAGAGGGACGCGTCCTCTGCCATCCGCACTTGGCACCTTGTTGCCGAGCGCGAGTGCGGCCATACCCTCGGCCGCTTTCGCTCTGGCCGCAGTGACGAGTACATGGGGGACACGTCTTCCTATTTCGCCAGTCATGGAGTTCGTCATGAGACATCCACCCTTGGGACACCGTAGCAGAACAGTGTTTCTGAGCGCTGGAACCACACCATGGATGATGTTGTCCATACCATGTGTGTCGATTCCAGGCTGTCCGAAAGCTTCTTCTTTGAAGCCATGTCCTACATGACCTGAGTGTAGAACCGAGTTCCCCATGGTCTTCTTCCCCACAGGCCACGACATATGCCTCATTGTGCAGTCAGCGGGCCGATCTTCGGCCTGCCCGTGTCTGGGGGTGTGCTGCTAGTGTTTGTCTCGGCGAGAATTAGTGGGATGGCAAGCTTGCCCCTCGTGGCCGTCAATGAAACTTTGTCGGTGTCTCACGTTAGTCCAAGGTGACCCAGTCTGGCATCGCATCGTTATGTCCTGTGATTTCCTATTCTTTGAGGACCTCTTCCCTCGCGACCTCCCTTCCATACGGTCTGCCCCCTCTTTGCTCCCATCGATGTCGTCTCGTGGGGGTGATTCTTGTCGTGCCACCGCTCTGGCCCCAGAGGCCCTGGTCGTCCAACCTACATCCACATCCCCAGCATTGGATGGCTCGAATGCTCCTCCCCCACCATCCACTTCATTGAGCAGTTCTCTTGTCGGCGATGCCGTGCACCCGTCGGAGACGGAGTCCTCTTAGTCACTAGCCTAGCCTAACCCCGTGACTGACCCTCCTCCGGCCTCCGATGCACCCGTCCCCATGGATCCATCGGAGCCTAGCAGTGCCTCGACATCAGAGCGAGCACCTACCCCCGCCTTAACACCTCGTCCTCGTCCGACTCCCTCTGTCGTCATTGACACCCCGGCGCACCAGGTCTACATCTGCGCTCGGAGTGGCATCCTCTGGCCCCGTAAGTTGGCACCTCCCCCGGTTCCTCGCACCAAGGCCCCCCGTCCAGCCTCCAGCATACCCGTCGACACACCTTCCTCCCCTCACACTGTTGTGAGCGGTGAGCCTAGCATCAAGGTCCTTGGCCTAATGGCCCTTGGCCTCGTTGCTCAAGATATTCACCCCGACTCGGCCCTGGGCTATGCTCTCATCTCCCAGAAGCATCGTCGTGCGGTCTCCGTCACCTTGGCCCAGACTCCTGCAGCACTTCGCGTTGCCCGTGTGTTGGCGACACTGCCTTCCCCACTGGCACCCGTCCCACAGAGCCTACGTGAGGCTCGTGCCGCTCCTGACGCAGACTACTGGGAGGCTACCTTCTAAAGGAGATGGCTGCCATCAACGAGCACGTAGTGTGCGAGCTCGTGGAGCTTTCCACTAGCCGTAAGGCCATCGGGGCGAAGTGGGTTTTTTGCCAGAAGTGGAAGCCTGATGACACTCTGGATAAGTACAAGGCCCGGCTCACCACCACGAGCTTCTCCCAGGTCGTTGGAGTTGACTACGACCAGGTCTCTTCTCCAGTTGGCCGTTTCACCACCATACAGGTGCTCTTTAGCCTAGTCACACAGCATGGTAAGCAGCTCCACCAGATGGACGTGCTCTCAATTGTAAGGAGCTCTACATGATCCAGCCTCCTGGCTTTGAGGAAGGGACGAGTCGAGCCTGGCGACTGCAGAAGGCCTTATATGTCCTCAAGTAGTCTCCTCGGTGCTGGAACATCGAGATCAGCCGTACCCTTCTGAAGGGTGGATTTATCTATAGCACCACAGACGACACTCTTCGTCACCCCTCCTGAGACTCCCTTCATTGCGATCCTCGTCTACATGGACGACCCACCCATCGCGTCTCCCGACCTTGCCATTTTCGAATGGGTGAAGGAGTTGCTGAAGGCGACCAACAAGATGAAGGATCTCGGGCCGGCGCAGGTGTTTCTCCGCATAGAGATTAAGCGCGATCTTGCGCGCGGCATCATGCGAGTACATCAAGAAGCATACCTTCATTCGCTAGCTGACCACTTCGCCAATCCGTTGACGACTGTCCCCAACACTTCCACCCCGATGACCCCAGATGGGCAAGCAAAGCTGAAGGCTACTTACGCCAGCACCCTGGGTGCAGCGATGAACATCACGGTATTCATCCGCATCATAGGGTCACTCATGTTTCTTGCCACCACCACACATGCCGACATCGCCTTTGCCGTGAATGTCCTCACCCAGTTCTCATAGGCTCCACACCAACTGCACCTCGATGCAGCCGTCCGTGTGTTGCGGTATGTGGTCTCCACCCCACGTCACGGCCTCACTTTCCGTCGCCAATCGTCCGTGGTGGTCGTGGCTTACACTGACAGTGACTGGGCATGGAGCCTGGATAGGAAGACCCGGACTGGTTGGATATTTCTCATCAGGGGTACGGCAGTGTTATGGCATAGCAGGAAGCAAGGGTGTAGCACACAGCACAATAGAGGCAGAGTACATGGCTTTGGACGCTGGTGCATGTGAAAGTGTGTGGCTGCTTGTTGGGTGAGTTCCGTTAGCCTGTGTCGTCCATCACCTTGCATTGTGGCAACGAGAGTGCTTTTGCGATTGCCAATAATGATGGCTTCCACCATCCACGTGCGAAGCACATCAACGTTGAGTATCACTATGTACGTTCCTTGTTGCATGAGGGGAGCGTTCACATCGTGTGGGTCGAGATTGTGAAGCAGTTTGCTGACTTCCTCATCAAGGCGTTGAAGTGCAACTTGTTCAAGAAGACTGAGTATGGTCGGATTGCTTCCTGGAATGCATGTGGTGTAACTCTTCCGCTTGCATGACTTCCCGTTGCTCATCCTCTTAACACATGTGATATTTCTCCTTTCGCTCTTACACAAAGTGTTGGGCTGGGGAGCATGAGGGAACATTACCTCTGCATGCTCATGTACAATAACACCTTTAGATCATGGAAGAGTGTTGTTTTGTTCCTGCATTGCCTCACTAACACATACAATGACCTCTTGGCTAGTGTACATGCTCGTGTAGACGTCTAACTGGATAGACATGGTTCGGTGGAGTGGACGCGTTGCCTTAAAGCCGAGTCGCGCTTCTGATGCTACAACCTCAGACGGCGAGCTCCATCCGCAACAACCATTGGTTGTCACGTGATCAGTGGTCGTAGATATCTCTCAGGAATTGTGCAGCCAGCGCCCGAATTCGGACAGCCGTAACTCCACGTAGCTTTTTTTCTTGCTTATTCTGACTACACGACTGCGTTCGCAGTGTGATTATGTTGGTATGGTCCAGTTTTTAGGCAAAATGGACAAGGCCCTGGTTTTGGGTCGTTTGGTGTCTGGCAGGGCTCACCCGAGAAATTCTGTTTAACAGGGTAATGCTAGAATTTTCTTGGTTGGCTGGTTTTATAAGAAACAAGCCTCACAGAGCTGAGGTGAGGCTAGAACTAAGAGGGGTCTCAGTCAGCTGCTCATTCTTCACTCCTAATTAGCCATTGCTTCATTCTAGCTGCAGTTCTGACGCTCACTCTGGCACGTGCATTTCTGAGTAACAAACCAGAGTTCTCAGACTTAGACTCTAACGCAACAGACTAAGGGGGCAACAGAGTTGCTGTCGCTTTGCCTTGGCGACAACAGCGAGCAACGAGCGTGGGTTCCTGCAAGCTGCACCAACGACGCCACTACCTCAATCTGCGCACTAGGTAGTTTCCATTTGTGCCATGGGCTAGCCAACAACTTGTTGAATCACCTCATATACATTGATTGTTGCATAAAGCTCACATGGTAGCATTCCCAATATACTATAGGATGATGTGGATTATTGTGCATGCTTAGTTAGTTTTGTGGTTGCTTATGATGGTTGTCGGCGGCTGATCCTCGGGTTTATTCCGATGAGGTATGGCTAGACCCTAAGGGTGGCGACGACCACACCTCGTGCATGATCCGCAAGGTGGGGCTTGGTCACCTACCTAGTCCTCGCTCCACCTAATTGCACCTTTATGGCTTCTTACGTTCTAAGTGAGCTTGCGGCAGAAACCATGGGACATCCCTCTCCCCAATTTACTCCCCCTTCTGTTCATACCCTCGCACCATTTCTCTTGCCTACAGCGGTGTGGCCTTGGCGTGTTCTACGCACGAACGACGGTAACACATCGGCTCTTGCTAAACTCTCTCCCCCTTTCTTCTTGTAACTAACGTGAACATTTTTTGAATTACTACAAGCATTCGAGCCATGGCGCGAACCATGTGGTGGTTTCCCCACACTTTCCTTCCTCCACTCCATGGTTTTGGGAATTCAAGTGACTTAACTACACAGCCCTCTCACTTCATCCAAGTGACTGAGGCTACAGAAGTTGGTCTTTCCGACAGTAGCACGATTTCACTTCCTCTACATCCTTGATGTCCTCGTACTTCCGTCACGCACATTGTGTGCGACCGGGCAATGTTGCCACATTGGGCAATGTTGCCAACAACCACGACGCTTGGGCTCCCAAGGAATTTATTCTTTGTCAAAATAGTGCTCACCCATTGCCTTGGCCTGCCTCTCCGTCTAGCATCGTCTGGAGTTCAGCCGTGGTCTACTTGAATGGCACTTCTCCCTGCCTCATGATTCCATCTTGCTTCCATCTTGCTTCCTTTTACTGCCACTCTCCACTTTGGACAGTGAAGGCACACACCGCTACACAAAGAGTCCCAACTGGACGTATTTTCGCAAAATCCCATGGAAGGCACGACGACCAAAGGACAGTCAACAGCTGTTCGGAATGCGCTCAACGCCTCGACTGCATGATGTCATGCACGGGAATCTCTGGCAGAGTGGCCACAGCCCAAGTCCCCCATGGCATGCCATGCCCAAAAGCAGCTGCAGCCGCCAGATGGTGCTGCGGTTGCTCACATCGCCAGTACCAACTGCCACAATCCCGGAGGATGGCAACAACTGTTGTGAACCGGGCAGTGGCTGCGTTATTGGGCAGTCTCTTGAGTGCTTGTCGGCATCTGTTGCATTGCGTCTGAGATTCGGACGGATCCAAAGACACCCACCCGCAGTTCGCTTTGACCTCCTGTGAGATGAGTGGACACTCATCTCTCTCTAGCAGAGAACATCCCAAGAAACAAATGGACCTTGCCCTGTCCCGCTGGTCCTGAAATGTGGTCCTGAAATGTGGTCCTGAAACGTGGTCCTGAAATGTGGTCGGTCCTCTTTCCCAGCGGTTGTCAAACGTGTGAACCGTGGCCCCTGCCATCCTCCTGAGCCGGGAAACGTGGTCCTGCCTGCCACGAAGCGCGCACTCCTCCTGCGCCTACCTCCTCCCCCGACTCTTCCCTTTGCCTTTTCCAGCGTCTTCCTCAATGGTTGCAGTAGGAGTAGCAGCAGCACGAGCGCCACTTGCTGCCGCAGTAGTGCCACCTGCTGTGCCGGCAGCCCCACGTTCTAGACCTGCCTCGCTTAAGCTGCCGTCACGGCACCGCTTCGACGCGTCCCTCACTGGCCGACCCCTGCCGCCCGCTGCGCTGCTGCTGCTCCCACCTGCTGTGCTGATATCACCGCCCGCTGCAGTGCTGGCCGTACCTGCCGCTCCAGCAGCGCGCAAAGTTGCAGCGGCAGCAGCTCTGCGGTTGAACTGCTGAAGCAGCATCTCTTGCACTTTTACGTCCTCCTCCGCCACCTCTGCCCCCCTCCGTGCCCTCGTCGATCTCCGGGACTCCACACCCACAGCCTCGTCTGGCTCTTCTTCCCTTGCCCCTCGTTTTTTCGAGACAGCTCTTGCAACCGACTGTTTCCCTGCTGCGCTGTTCGCCTTCCGCTGTCTTGTTCTGGAGCTCTGTCGTGCACTGGATGCCCTTGTCCTGCTTCGTACCTTGTACTCATCCCCATCCTCTTCTTCCTCACTCTCCTCTTCCTCCTGTTCCACCTCTTCGGCCTGCTCCTCCATGTCCAAATCAGCCTTTTCCTCTTCTTCTTCTTCTTCTTCGTCGTCGTCTTCTTCTTCCTCCTCATCCCCTCCTTCGTCTTCAATTCCATCTCTATCCTCGTCCTCTTCCTCATCCTCTTCCTCCAGCTCCTCTTCCTCACCTTCGACATCTCCCTCCTCCCCTTCGTCATCCCCCTCATCCTCCTCATCCTCCTCATCCTCCTCATCCTCCTCATCCTCCTCATTCCCTTCACCTTCTGCATCACTCCCATCCTCAGACTCATCCCCCCGGCCCACTCCCAACTCCACGAGCTCCTCTTCTTCCTCCTCTCCCTCCTCACTGCTCTCCTCACCTCCGCAGACACCAGCAGCAGTGCGCCTCGCTTTGCCCACTGCGCCGGCGGCAGTAGAAGCAGCCGCTGCAGCCCCGCCCTTGCCACCACCGGCAGCAGCCGCTGCATCGCCAGCAGCACCGCCGGCATCGGCACCGTCAGCAGCGGCATCAGCGCCACGCCTCCTCATGCCCCTGCCCTTCCGCCTACACACTTCGCAGTACCAATTCGACCGATGCGACTGCCGCCGCCCAACGCAGGCAGGGTGCACTACTGCATCGCATTCTTCACCAGCACACCGAAGCAAAGTCCCCGCTGCTGCAGTGTCTCCGGGGACCTCCGCAGCATCAGCAGTATCCTCTGCCGCTGCTGCAGTAGAACCCTTACCTCTGCCGCACACACCGCAGACCGAACCATCTTCCTCGTCTGCCCCAGAAGCAGCAGCGGCGGCAGCAAGGGCTGCTGTCTTGGCTTGCTTGCCTGACTGACCAGCAGCCTGCTGCTGCTGCTGCTGTTGCTTCTGCTGCTGCTGCTGCTGCTGAGCTTGCTGCAGCACAACGGACTTGCTCTCAATCTTCAACGGCTTCCTCTGTAGGATGTGCTCGCTCAGACGATCGCTGCATTTGTGTTTGTGCGTTTGCGTGTGTGCATTTGCGTGTGTGTCCTTGCGTGTGTGTGTTTGCGTGTGTGTGTTTGCGTGTGTGCATTTGCGTGTGTGCATTTGCGTGTGTGTATTTGCGTGTGTGTGTTTGCGTGTGTGTGTTTGCACATGTGCATTTGCGTGTGTGCATTTGCATGTGTGCATTTGTGTTTGTGCATTTGCGTGTGTGCATTTGCGTGTGTGCATTTGC